>JAUBOD010000502.1:585688-643896 GCA_032353885.1 Nothura maculosa
CTGCCTTCCAAGGAGGAGGGAGGTGTTGGCCAACAAGAGCACAGCAGAAAATGTCTCTTGCCCACCTTGTGACTGCCGTGAGAGAGACAAGAAGGCCATGTTGCAAGGAGACGGGGAGGGCAAAGTGCTTATGGACAAAGCAGCGAAAGACCTGGGTTATATAAACCCAGGTCCCACTAAGATCAAGGGCGTTTTTGAAGGAAATTCTAGTCCTTACACACCACAAAATGGGGGCAGAAAGATTGAAATGGTTCACAAGGAAGTTAACTTTTCTTTAGCTTAGTTGCATTGGAAATTAAATGTGAGAAAATATCAAATATTTTGAACCTTATAAAAGCTTATTTTCTCTATGGGAAAGAAAAAAGGAGAGAGCTTGCGTAGAACACTTTTGTCTGAGAAAATACTTTTGTTTTTTGGAAATCAAAACCCAAATATTTTGTAAGCTAAGAGAGAATGTTTCAGAGTTGGTTATTCTGTCAACAGAAACTCTGTGTTTCACCAGAAAATGAAGTTGTTTTATGCATCTCTGTTTTCTAAACAATCTTTTCCCCCATTTCTAACAGCCTTGTAAGTCTTCCCCATTCAACTCTGCTTTATTTTGCCTCCTCCTGCTTTCATTATTCTGTTCTGCACCAAATTTTGTGAATTTGGCCTTCAGGTATGGGGTGTTTTTTTTGGTAGAGAACCTTTGGACAGAGCTGTAAAGAAATCAACCAATTTTCTCTAAAGAACCAGAGAATCAAAAGCTAAACTGCTGGTGGTTTGTCACTCAATGTTGCTATTCTGCTTATACCAGCAATTTTACATTATCATTCCTTTTACAGAGCAGATAAGGTCTCTGTCTGCTATCTTATTTTGCTATGAAACATCTTCAGTAATGGCATGATACCTAGCTATGCTATCCTTTAGAAGTTAATAGCTTTAAAAGTATCCTTTAATTTTTAATCCACTAAAGGTCTTCTCTTAAACACCCAGATCATTTGTTACTTTGTGTAGCAGCACCTTGAAAAATGTTCTATTGACTGTAAATCTATAAAAGAAAAAAAAAGTCTAATTTCCACCTTATTTCCAGACACAACAGAATAAGAAGACTGTATACTGGTTTTACTGATGTATGAGAGAGACTTGAAGAAGGTGATCATTGCAGAGATTAATTCAGTATCCTCAGCAACTTTGGAAGTAAGTAGGAGGTCTAAAATCACTAGCTTCAGCATTTTTAGCATATAAAAAATTGTTGTGAAAGTGAAAAGCATCTCAATCTGGAGCTGTGGGAAACAGCATCTGTTATATTATGACTTATGAATGACGATAAGAAGAGAAAGAACAAATAGGTACATATATTTGGGAAGGCTTTACTTTGTATATGAGTAACTATTTCTCATATGAAAGAGGGTACAACAGCTATAACCTGAGAAATGCATTTATTATAATGTCTAGTTATTTTAATAACATAATAGTAGGTAAAAGGGCTTTTTTTATTAGCCGAGGGGAATGCAGTCTATGGAGAGCTCAATGTTAGACATACTCAGTATACACAACTGCAGTCTTGTTTTAGATGTTTAAGTGGTAGCAGGAGAACTGTTGCCTGTGGAGAATCAGGGTAGTGCTCCAGTGCGTCCCAAAAGACCATAGTCAGAGATGTAGATCTTTTTAATTCTAATTTTTATTTTCTGTGAGGTGTCACGCATGCATTGTAGTATATAAACAAACAAAACTTTGTTCCCTGAGCAGGGCAGTGAGAAGTAAAAATGCACGTTGATAATACTGAAATGCTAGAACAAATTTTGTTTTTCATCACTAGCTTTGGCCTGTCTGAGAAGCTGTCAGAGGCAAGAAATGGAGAGATAAACACTTCTATTGATCAATTCTAGGAATTTGATAGCGGTTCGGTCTTTTTGTGTGAAATGATGATGATGACGAATTTGTAGACAGATCTGCTGAAACCAATGGGAACTGAATGGGTCTGGGCAAGGAAAGGACAAGCTTGTTCAGTGACTCCTGACCTCTACTGCATCTCGCTTTTCCTTTTCATATGTTTTTGAGGGTCCCCCTTCAAGCTACGTTTTTTTGCCTCCATTGATTTTGGAATCTGTATAAATTGTATGATGAGCGCTGAGAAGGGGAATCAGTGGGTGTTTGATTGACCTGCTAAGATGTTGCCTTCATATTACCATGTCTTGAGTTTGTTAGGTCTGGTCGAAGGGCCAGCATTCCCCATTCACAATTCTTGAGTGGTTGTGCAAGAGCCCCCCAGGAGAGAGAAATGGCTGGAAAGTTTTTCTTAGAAGAAATTTATTTTTCTTTTCCCTTCAAAGCTACCAGCTGAACTAGAGCCACACACTGCGTAGCCTAACGGATTGCTGTGCCAAGGGACACTCTTGTTTGCATAATGGGACCAGCTGGTCATGGCAGGTTATGTGATGCCGGCAGCTGCCTCTTTTCAAAGGGCTTTAGTGGCTCCCGGACCCTGCCAGTCGTTGGGGTGAGACAGGAGGTCCTCAGGGAGCTCAGTTTTTATTAAGCAACCTGGAGAAGCCCTGTTGTTCTAAAAAATGGAAGCAAATTAGGAGGGTGATTGACTACAGCATGGCTAGTCCCACTAGCCTTCCCCTTAATCCGGAGAAAGATGAGCGAACAAAAGGGAGCAAGTGGGCTTTCCTTTTCATTTTTGTTTTCCATAGGTAAGAATTTCTTCTCCCCAGTTTTTTTCCACATTAGAATAGCTCACAAAGTGGTGCTGCAAGCATGCTGTTAATTAGTTAATTATGTATGTCACATGTATTGTTTCTGCTCCATGATTGAGTGACTTAGGAAATAAACCGTGTCACTGAAAATTATAACAATCAAACATAAATGTTCTTTATTCTTTTGTTTGCTGAATATCTTGGAATTCAAAGGTGAAAATCAATGGTTTGAACATCAGTGGAAGTGAAGCCTGATGGCATGAATATTTACTTCAGCAAAGATGTCAGATTGGCAAATCTTATGAATCAAATTTAGTTTTGTTTGTTATTATTTTTAGTAATAACTGGTTGTGTAACAGTGTTATTTAAAATTCTCTCGATGTTCAAAATATGAGGAAAGCATACAACTTAAGTGATAACCTAGGCCTCAGACAAATTACAATATACGAATAAAACAGGGGAGTTTCTGGATTTAGAAAATTTTCCTCTTCCTGTCTATATATCATTATCTATCTTCTTCTCTCCTATACATACTTTTTCCCTAATCATAAGTAAGAGCTAGTCTGAAAAGTACATATTCCCCAAAAGAAGGCTGCATACAGCTTTTAGTTTCTCTAACTTCTGCAAGTGCTCTGTTTTAGACAGGAGGCAGGAATGATGCTGATCACATTTCTGTGATGTCAAAGCACTCAGTCATACTGTAGCTGCGCTTCTATAATTCATTCTGCAGAGGGATCAGCTCAAAAAAAGAAAGTGTCTTACAGCTAGCTTAGAAATCTCTTATCTGCAGCAATTACTTTTTGTTCTTGATGCTTTGTATAACTAATTTGGATGAATAAATATCCCTAAAACTTTTCTACAAATATTAACATTTCTACTGTTCAATATTTTGGGCTGTGTTTAAAACCTTCCAGCTATTGCTATCTTTCAAAATTGAAATTTCAGCCATTGAAATTACTGCCAAGGTTATTTATTGAGAGATCACTTTTCAAGTCACTTTTCATAAATTGGATCATAAATTTGTAAGTAAGTAAAAAAACTTTAGAAAGGTAAACCTTTGAACCAGAAATGTTAATCTAAAAGTTATGATCTGTGATTGGGGTATAAAAATGTGCCAGGAATAGTGTATGTCCAATTAAAAGTTTTAGAACATAAAATTTCAAACTGAATTGGTTTACTCGAGGTAAAGACTGTTCCCTGGGAATTCTTTAGGAAGAGTTACTCAATATAGTATTTGAAATAATGCATACATTGAAGAAAACTGTAGCCAAATAGTGACAGAAGAGAACTCTGTAGGTGTCTCCTGTACTTGTAAGAATAGTTCTGTACCCAGCCGCAGGCTCAGCCTCAGGATTACCAGCAATTGGAAGGAAAGCACCAGCGGTCTCAGCGAGCACTGGCTAGCAGAATGCATATTCCTATACTGCATGGCATGGCTCCATTTAAGCCAGGGTTGCTTCCATCCATGCAAGGATCAATCTATTTATTTATTTATTTAGCCAAGCAGCTGTAGAATCTCGTAACACAGGCAAACACAAGCTGCAGTCTTTTAAAAAGGAACAAGATTGTAATGCCATATGAAAACTTTCCTACACATACACAAAAACCCACAGGTCCTGAATATGTTGGCAAAACAAAGGTAGAAGTGTTTTTCAGAGCAAGCAGGTACTTTCAAAAATAAATCCATTTTGAGGACTCGAAAAATAATGAGTACTTAGTAGTTATATAATGAAGGGAACTGGCTTGCCAAGAGTTCAGCCTAGTCCAAGCTAGCAAGGGTGGACTAGCAACCAGCACTGAAGGTAAAGGACTGTTGTCAGCAGGCCATATCAAGAGTTTATTGGATTTCCTATGGGAGTATTAAAAGCTTCCCTTTTTGAGTCTGAATCATCCATATTTCTGGCCCCCAAGATTGCTCTACTAACATCTTCAGTCCTTCAGGTTTTTCAATTACATAATAAATGGTAATTTTGGAATCATTTTTATTCACAATGAAGAATTCAAAATTAATTCAAATGAGGAGTCATTTGCTTAACTAATTAAGCCAAATGGACATTTTCTTCAAATGAGGATGATGCTTGAAACGGTATTTGATGTGTGTACTGATACTGGGCCAAATGTTGCTCTGCATATCGAGAAAATTCTGTATTAACAAGTACCGATTTCATATTTAGACATAAGAATTTTCTATTCGTTTTTTTCTATGTTTTTGCATGATTCCCTTTCAAGTATGTTTTTAGGTAATCTCAGTGTCTTTTGGTTACTTTTGTCCTATGTCTTTGCAAAATACTGAGTTGGTAAGTGCATTTTTCACAAAAGTACTTTTAACCAAATATTTCCACACATGTAAGAACACGTGCTCTCTTGACTCCTCTACTCTCTGAGTATTGTGAAAATTCAATGCTCTTTCTGTATAGTTCCCTATACAACAATCTCTGAGATTTTAAAAACAAAGTATATTGTGATATAGGCCTAGAAAGTTATACTGATCTTACTTAGAGACAGGGTGCTACTTTATAAGGATTTTCTGACAGCTACACAAGGAAAAACACATTGAACAGTATCATTTAATTTTTAAAAGGCCAAAATTCTCTCTGTGTTAATGAAATTCTGAAAGTTGTGACTGATTTATCTGAATTGTGCATGAAGGAAGGCTGGTTTATCCCTAACAACTTTGTAATAGCACAGAAGAATTGCATCTCACGGCTGTTGAATAGCACATGTGAAAGACGGGGCGTGAGAGTAGCCAAGTCTAATGTAACCTGTATTGCCCCTTTTTGCAGTTTTGCTGTAGAAAGCAAGACAGCACACCTGAAAATTCTCACCTTCTGCTCGCTGGAGACCAGTGCTCCGTAGTGGTGTGATGAGTAAGAGGCTGCTCTTGTCATGTGCTTCATGCAGTCTCTATTTGACTGGCAGGCAGCTTTTGGGGCATCAGATCAGGTTTTTAAGAGTATTCGTAAAGCTAAAATCTATCAAGGATACCTTGCCCTCCCTCACACATGAGAGGTACCTCTCAGGAGCTAGGTAGGGTAATGGATATGAGAACTGTCATGTGGCTCTGAGAGGAGACTTTTGCTGTGAGAACATTCAGTTCATTTAAACAGAAACAGCCTCATTATACTGCTACCTATGATAAAACTTCAAGGCTAATTTCATTTTGGAGAATCTTTTTGCCTGCCTGTAGAAAACTAGCCATTCTAACGCCTATTTGTTCTGGTTTGCCTGAAGTGGGTAATTTAAACTTCAGTGTTTCCTGATTTTAACAGCAATTAAAGCTTTTAGGTCTTTGGACAGTCCTGAAGTAGCTTGGATTTTAACAGCTCAGCAATCATTTTTCTAAAAAGATAGAAACTGTTGTGTGTCTTGTTCCATGTAGAAAATACTCCTTAAGATACTGGATCTAGAAAGTAGTGAATGAAACATTCATTAACATTCATTTCTATAGTGCACAGCACTTCATAGATCTGTGTGGTTTTGTTTGTTTGTTTGTTTTCTGAAAGGACAGGCTGTAAGGATGAGCTTATTAGGAAAACATAGCATCCGAAACCCTAGTACAACACTGGAAGGTGCCACCTACCTCCTAAAATTGTGGGCACCATGGTCCATCCCTTTTCCTTCTCTACATCATAAACCTTTCTCCCATATTCTGTAGTGAACTTTAATGGGGAAAACAAAAGCCTCTTAACCTGCTGTTTGGCCCAAGAAGGGAACGGAGGATGCCAAGTGAGGTACCATTAGGATGTATTACCTTAGATTCTTCCAAAAGCAAGGAATTTGTCAGTTGGGAACGTCTCAGAGGCAGATCTCTCTGAAATGAGATCTCCTGCGTTACTAAGGGAAGAAAAAATATATATCTGTTTTGTTTTCTGTCTGCATCACTTTGTCTTTCTCTGGTTTTGCACTGCCACACTCTGAACTTTTCAAGCACTGAAATATTTTGGTAGTCTCACTGTGGCTCCCAATAGAAGCAGGCAGATATGGGCATGACTGTTACGCTACTCAGACTCCCTCTGGCTTCAAGTCATACTTACTGGTGTCACGTTTTGAGAAATACTTAGCATCTGTCATTGGGATCCAATTTCTAGACATGCTTCCAGCTAAGCACTGAAATAATTATATAGATTTGAAAAGATCTCAGACTCTTGGGCTGAATCTTTCTGAAATTCTGGCTGCAGTTGTGGGACGAATATTTGCTGATACTGCTCTGAGTGCTTTTGAAAAATGTCTTCAACTCAACTGTAGAATAAGAATTACAGATGAATTTCATTTCCCCACATCTAAAGAATTACAGGCAGATGCTGCCTTAGATATCTCCCTTCTGCCCTTCTTGTCCCATTGATGACTTGGCTCAAAAGTAATATGAAAGTTGATTTATCTGTGATTATTTCATCCATTAAAGCAAGTCAGATCCAAGAGGAGCTGCTTGGATGAGACCAAAGTGAACTCAAAGCCTTCTGGGAATTTATGTGCTATTTTCATTCTATTCTGTAAACATGTGCTCAAGAAAGCTCCTGGAGGACCAACTTGTTAGCCACATATGAATTGTCATTTTGGTCTTGTCTGGGTCAATAATAAACTTCTGAGAGATCTGCTAATGTGCTGCAAAATCTGTTAGATGAAGATAGTAATTCTGGAGTTTCCCCTCTGGGTACTCTTCTGGTTTCTGGAAAGAAGAGAACCATCCACACAGGAAGATATTAACAAAAATGAGAGACCAATAAATGCACCTGTCACTGTTCAGCAACAGCTAAAATTAATTCACAAATCCAAACAATCTGCAGAAAACTGAACACAATTATATAAGAAATTAAGTTATACAGTTGCTATGACCTTTAATCAATCATTCCAGCTGTTAATGTTAATTTTGTGATCTGAAAATCATAGTTCTATTTGCATTTTAATGGCTATTAAATGAGAGTCATCAGGAAGAAATAGTGGCAGCCTGGCCTTTTGATACCAAATTCTTTCTTCCTAATGTGATTTGGGAGATTTGGAATTCGTGTTCAGAAAGGGTTTTGTTTCCAACTGCAGCAGGCAGTTTAGGGAGCCAACTTTGCAGAGGGAAATGCAGACAATTCCAAGCAAAATCTCATTTTAATCTGGCCATAGTAACTAGAAAAAAAAAATAAACAAACAAAAAGAAGGGAAAAAAATCTGTAATGCTAAATTCATTACCCTCAAGCTAACAATAACTCTAGTTCTTTAAAAGCCCTTTTTCATAGAAATATGCTATTTTACTAATTTTTTAAACAGTAGGGATTTTACATTTAACCAATAGTTCTTTTTTTTAATAAAATGAGACAGAAAGTGGAAATGAAATACACCCTAGAAAGTAAAATAAAAATAACAGCAAGTGTATATATATAGGTTAGGTCCAATTAGTTTCTTTTGTACTGAAATGGCTGAAGTGTTACATATGGGATGACCTTACATTGCTACAACCTATATGCTATTCAATGACTTATTTTACAGTTAATGCCTGCAGTGGAATTAGATCAAAACTCTATTTAAATCAAATTCCCACTCTGGAATAACTGTGAACTTGTTGATTGCTTTAATTTTTAATAAGATCTAAATGTCTGCCAGCCTCTTGTGCTAGCATTTTCCATTTTAACATTAATACATTTTCTTATTAAAGACCTTCATTGTTACACGGCAATTTATTTGTATGCGGAGTGCATAAATCTGATTAAAATGTGATGTTCTGCTTAAATCTTCATCTAAATCTCCTAGGAGACAGTCCCAGGTGAATCTTCGGTTAAAAAGGAGGTCTTGGAACTGCATGTTCAGAAAGGAAAGCAGGCAGTTTCAGCAATTGGAAAGCAAAGTTAGTATTAACAATGAGAGAAGAAAATGGTTCAGCTCGCTCCAAAGTTCCTTTTATTTAACACAGGTAAATTGTAAGCGGAAGAAACTTCCAGCAGATGTTTTGAGGCTCAGTTTCATAAGGAATTGAATAGCAATGGAAAAGAAGAACATTGATAAATGCCCTGCTTTTTATCACACAAGTAAGGCTCCTGCCTATGAAGGCTGTCTAATTTGAATGCACAGAACAGCTCACCCTCTTCTCTCCCCAAGCAGAGTACCTGTGCATTTTCTGTTTCTACACTGCTTCTACAAATAAAACGGGGGCAGGCGGAATGCATGCTAATCGGGCTGAAGTCAGAGCTCTGGCTTCTGCGGGAAATCACTGCCGAGCATGACGACTCCCATCTACACCGTGATGAGCCCTGCCCTGGGTTCCTAGGCCCATCAAGCTTCCCATTTGAAAAAAAGTTAATCAGGAAAAAAGGTAGGAAACAGCTCTGAATGAAAAGCCAATCAAAGTGTTAGGGAGACTACATACATATATATATATATATATATTTTGCTGGACTTTGGGAATGTTGTTGCCTTAGAAACCTGAGGATTTTGCATACTGGCCAGCAGCAGTCTAATGCCTGGTGTGGCTTCACTGCACAGTCAGGGCAGATCTGAGTGTGTGTGTGCAAGCAGCAGTATGTTGTATGTAAAGAGTGAGGGACAGAGCCTCTGCTCTGAAATTCTGGATCTGCACAAGTCCATAGTGGCTTTGCCACTGGTTTCAGTGAGAACAGTCTGAAGTCCGTTAGTCCAGACTGAGTACAGTACATGTACCTGTGGGCTTCTCCGTGGTAGCCTTGTGACAAATGCAAACATAACATTTGAAAAGACTGAAAATGTTCGGTGTGATGCTTAAATTATTCACCAAGATTAACTATCTGATTCTGGTGATTTTTCCCCAGACTATCTATTTCTGGTGAACAACTAAAGTAGTGGCAATTATTATCAATTGTGGCATTTTTTTCCTTAGTGTATGTATTTCCATTAGGGGTCTTGCCCTGTTTAAATAGGAATATGCAAATCCGCAAAGGTTTGGTGGTTGATTTGATTAAGTGCTCAGAAGGCTAATTCTAGTTACATAAGCTTCTGTGAACCTTTTCAGTTGAGACATCAATCTAGAGACCTCTTGAGGTCTCTTATCAGACATAATGCTTTCTCATAAGATTTCTAGTAATTCTAACTCTGACCAGGTCAGAAATACTATAGGATTTTTTTGGGGGAGGGAGGATACTTAAGGATTTTTAGACTACTATACATTCTTCAAGAAGAATGGCATGAAAAGGAAAGTAGCTTGAGGTTTTGTCAAAGAATCAGTCTTCTCTCTTTTTTACCCAATTCATCCGCCTGAATTTTCATTGCTGGATTAGAGGCATTATAGTAATCCCAACAGAGTGATATCTTAACTTATTTTATACCTGTTGATAATCCTTGGTGTTTAAAATGTCACTATTTTATTTTTGAGACAGAGCTTTCTTAGTAAAACCTCTATGTGGTGTTTATCGTGCAATAGGTATCATGTTCCTCAACAACCTTCAAGAATAAAGCTAGTGGATTAGCTCCAAGAGAACAGACAAATCTCAAAGGCATTTTTATAGCTACATTGTAGGTCAGAGGCTCAGTATGAATGGGACCCATTTTGTTACTTACAAATTGCTGAGTTGTAGAAACTGTCTAGATTAATATCCTGAACACATATATTCTTCCTATTATTCTTGATCATATCTTGTTTGTATTTCATTTTTATTAATCTAGATAATTTAGTATTAGACTGAAGTGATTTTAACAATTCAGACTCCAGGCTGCTGTAGAAATATATTATTCAAGGAATCAGGGCTTAACACAGCTTAGTTCTCCAAATTCACCATTTTCTTTCCCCCATCGGAAATACTATATACTCCTTCCAGCCTTATTCAGGAAAGCCAATTATTTCTCAAGATGGTTTTATTCTGAATTTAAAGGTTTGTAACCCTTGATATTCAGGTTTGCTGCTCATGATCTAGCCCAGGGACTAAAACATGATGCTGGCTCAAAAATCTTTATGCCAAAATAAGCCCATGACTTCATTTTCTTCTCAAAGCCTGTCAGGGGCAATGGTAGGTGATGCATAGAAGAAGACGACTGTTCTTTGCAATATACTGATGACTGGAGTCCTCACTGCGAAAGCAGACTGATTTTCCTCATATCCCCTTCGAAATAATAGGCTAGATGTAGTCCACATTGTCTTGAAGAGAGAAGAGAGATTTGGAGATGGGCTTCTTCCTGGTCGTGCAGCAGCTGGAGAAGAGCAACGTGGGAAAGTGAAAAGAAACCTCCAGTTTCACAGAATCATAGAATCCTTAAGGTTTGAAGGGATCTCCAGAGGTCATCTAGTCCAACACCCCTGCACACGCAGGCTCATAATTTGGCTCTGCTTTTACAGTGAAGAAGGGAATCATGGACAAACACTGCAAACAGCACTACGGAGATAGGTGACCCTAGATTCAGAAGTAAAAGTCAATAATTTTCCTTTTAGCTGATGGACAGGTGTCTCCAAAACAGATATGGGAAAACTCTCTTACACAGTCCTTGCTGCATTCATTAACCTTCAGCCTCTCTTCCTCCTCACTTCTCCAAGAAGTCATCTTGGGACCACAGAAGTGATTATTCAAAAAGTGAGTAACATAACCTGTTATGGCAATTATAAGGAATGGGTAAACACTATATGACAGATGCTTAACTTGAACTATGCTACTGGATCCCCTAATTGGAGGTACCATTTCTCTTAATTGTTTGGTAAAATATCTTTTTCAAGGGATAAGTTTGGAATGGCTTTCAGTGTTCTGATTCTATGATTTCCCAGATCACAGGATTTCTTATTTGCCTCAGGAATGAGTCTTTGAAATGATTTGACCTGATAGATCTTGAAAACTTAATAGAAAAAAAAAAAGGAAAACAGTGCAATAAAGTGAATGGACAACAAGGTAAATGGCAGTCAAATAAATCTCAGCAGTGAAATGATTTCTCAGCAGAGAACCAGATTTAATGGGGAAAAGAAATTTATCAAGAACTTAAATGGAATCTGCAGGAAGGAAGGTTAAGGTGAAGTAATCAATAAACATTTAGAAGTTTCTATTTCCCCAAGTCTCCTAACACTCACAAAGTCCTAATCCCACTTTCCTAAGCTGTATAGCAGAGCTGAGGTTGCAGGACAAGATAGTGTATCTGGTCTAGTGTTGGCAAGCTTAAACAAAATTCCCTATATTTTCTTCATCCCTCAGACCTACAGGTAAGCTGATTTACCAAAGCTGAAGTTCTGACTAGAATAGTCCTAGAGACTCTAAAAAAAATTAGGATTTGCCACTTTTGGGACAGAATGCTGTGTTTAGTAATTTAGAAAGTAGATGATTTCATCTAGAGATGTATTTTAAATATTTTTTTCTCATTTTAGATTTAGACTAATGCGAAAGAGCATGCCACAGTTACCAATGGTAAAACATGCAACCCTGCATTATAAGGAGCACTATTGATAAATCAATTTTAACTTCAATGTTACGGCTTGTTTTTTTTTCAGGGAATTTACTGCATATGTCACAGGTGATTTCTGAAAAAAAAATGTTCAGAATATCTTCTGATGAGCCTGATGATAGGAATGTTCAGGAAAAAATCAGGAATCATCTCTATTATGGCTCTTAAATGAATGATCATAGAACAGTTATAAATTCTTTAGTGCAGAAATATTTACAGTGATGTGCTTTTTTCTGCACAAGAATAAGTAAAATCCATTTTAAACTCAACTAATATACAGCACTGTGTATGTGAGTATTGCTGTTTTAGAAACTTCTGCAGTATGATTACTCTCCTGTTATACAATCTGGAACATAAATTGACAGCATTAGCAAGGAGCTTTTCATTCATTGGCATAATGGTTCAACGTGTTATGGAAATAACTTAGGTTCATTTATATTCAAGGGCTTTGGAAGGACTTTTATGTAGAATGATGCTCAAATGCAAATTTCCAACATATCCAAATTCACTTGACATATTTTTCTCTTAAAAGGAATTATCAGACTCAAGGATAACAGTACAGAAAAAGTGCATGTTTTTTAACTAACAGTAGTCTTATTGTAGAGTAGTATTCTTATATGTCCTATTACTGTGAAAATATCAAATCTTTTCTCTATTTTGCATATACCCAAGAAGTGTACGTTTTGTTGTACATTGATTATTTAAAGCTTCAGTCCTGCGACAGGGCAGTAATATTCCATAAATATCCATAATTAAATTTGAGATCAGCCTATTGACAGTCAAATTTTGAAAGTGTTCTGAAATCCACGTGTTTACCTGGACTATCCTGACAACTCCTGTGCCTCATGAGGAGATGAGACAAACTCCATCGAAAGCAGAAATCATAACAGATTGATTTGCTGGAAGATAACACCAACTCATCTGTTTTCTGAAGTGTCTTTAATATTGCCATTATCTGATGCCCAGAAAAGGACAGTGACTAATCATGAAGTTACTGAGGGCCTCAAATTACTGATCCCAGTAAAAATGAATTCCCAGTTCAAACCCAATGCCTCATTTCTGCCAAAAAGCAGTAGAGCTTAGGAAACCCAATGCTCAGTTTGATTGATACAAAGCCATGCTATTTTTGCCATTGAGAAGGCTTAGAGGTCCTTTATTGCTGGAATTCTCCTGCAATTCCAAGTCAGAAACCACAGTAAACAGCTGCAAAAGTAAAACTGCCTGGAGAGAGTGCCAGGGACATGGAAAGTTTGAAAGAACTACTGACACATGCACCAAATGAAGATATTTTCTTTCCCTAGTAATGAGCTTCTCTTCATCCGGAATGTCAAAAAGCTGTAGAATACACTGTAGAATACAAAATTGTTTGACAGTAGGCTGGGGCACTTAACATACTGCTTCCTATAATTTATCCACCGTGGCTTCAAATCCATAATCTAGATAATCCAATTTGGCCTCTTTGCTCTTCTCCCTAGGGGATTTCTCTGTAGTCGCTACCTGTCATTGGTCGTGCATTCACAGAAGATTTCAATATATCTGTGAAGTTAACGAAAGGCAAACTGTGAAGATGGGAGTGACCACAGAGAAGAAGAGAGAGCAACATAAAAGGGCTCAGGAAATCTCATTGAAAAAAAAAAGCTAGTTTACAGCCAGGATAAAAGAAATGATTCAATTCTGATTTTTTCCCTGTATGCTGAAATATTTTGAATGTGAATCTAGAATTAACCTTAGGACTCAGATTCTTAGGAAGCCAAATAGACCCTCAGCAACAGAGAAGCTGTGTGTGGAAACGGTAAATTGTCATCTCTCATATTTTTCTTGCTGCATTTGTGCTGTCCAGGCTAAATGTCACCATGACTTCTGGGCTCTGCAGACTGGAACGTTTGAGTTGTCACACATTTGACACGCATCTGCTGGGGAGACAGCCTCTCCATTTGCTTTTGCATGAGGAGTAGCAGAGTTGGAGATGAGGTGAGGAAGGGAGAACTCTCTGAATCCCATAGATTTCCTCTTGGGTCAGTCCAACCATCTGGCTATTTCCCACCACCCTTCATTTTTCTCCCACAACTAGTCCGTGATCCCCGCTTTGCAGAGCTGCCCTGGAGCTCTCTGCTAGCTCCCCTGCTGCCTGCTTATGGGGCATCTAAGGTATCACATTCTTTCCTTGGTTGCTCAAGGGACCCTTCTAACTACAAGCGCTTTTGAGCTGAATGTATTTTGATAATTTTGCATCACGTTGCAAAAGGCTGCATAGCCCTAGGCTGTGCTGTATTAGGAATGACACTAATTCTCCCATGGACTCCTGAGCAGAAACTACAAAGGCTGGAAGCAGAGCGCAACACTGGTGGCTGCAGCCTCCCGAGGAGGTTGTGACAGCCCTGTGCTGCCAAATGTGGGCTCAGACAGGCTGGGGCACTATCAAAAAAGGCTTTTGCAGCATGAGAGATGTCTCTTTCTACCCATTCACTGTCAAATGGAAGGGAGGGCCTAACACCTGGGACTAGAAGACCTCCTGGGGATGCAGACAGACATACTGCACTCATATGGCTTTGTCCTTGGTGGAATAGCCCATAGATATCACGCACAATATTCAGCCTCAGAAGGAAAGCATAGCTTTGAGCATTGCCCTGCACTGAAGAAGAATATTCACTAGCTTGGCTATCCTCAAACCTGCCCAAGGCTGCATGCGGGGACACCAGGAGCTCTTCCACGCCAGCTACGAGGCTGCACACACATGACCGCTCTCCCACTGGAGCTATGGTAATCCCAGGAGTCCGTTCCCCTTAGAAGGGAGAACACAGCAAGAAGAAGCAAAGGGAGAAAGTCTGTCTGAGGAGGCTGTGAAACATGATGTGGGGGGATTGCTAGGAAGGAAAACGCGGTTCAGTTTGTATGAAATAATGCTGGAGCTGAGTGAGAAGAAATTCAATAGTTCACACATTAATATTAACCGGCTAGGTATTGTGCAAGGGATGAGGTGCAACTGGCATTACAGAAAAATAACATGGTGATTCACATGACTGAAATCTTATAATCTCAGGGTGAAGTTCTCGTAGGAAGGGCTAGGGGGTGGGATGGCGCCTTGCCCTAGCTTGCTCTCTTTGAAGCGATCTGTACCTGGAGGACAGCAAATGTGTGCTAGCAATAAAACCCAGAAGGGATGCTGGGGAAGTGAGGGGAACTAAAGAGATGATGACTGCTACAGAATACTGCATCAAACCAGAAAGTAGAATAAATTACTCCCAAAGCATTTGCCTGTATTGTGAAGTGAAAACTGCATTATTATACTGAACTTAAGTTTGGGAGAGCTCATGCAGTTGGTAGCTAAAACAATAGCAGTTTCAGATAATTAAATTTTTATTGCCTTTTTTTTCCTCCACACAAAAGGTATTACTGCACTTGACAGCTGTATATAGAGAGCCTCATTCTGATGGATAATGATAGATTAATTCCAGGGCTACAAGTTGTTGATTGCCTAAGACTTATACGCTGTGGTTACATTTGTTATGAACAAACAAAGGACTGTCCTAACTAGTAAAGTTTATATTTGGAGAATATATTTGGAGAATGCAGTTTCTCATCAGTAAGGAAGACTAAGAGACTCAGACTGGAGGGTGAATAAAAGGCAGAAAATACACTTGAAAACTGGGAGCAGTTTAACAGGTTTGCCAGGTGGACAAAAGTCATGGCTTAGTGTCAAGAGTGAGGACAACTTTGGCAGAATGTTCATGATGGATGAGAGAGGAAGCCCATGACAACAGGCTTCTTAAGCACAAATGACTATAAAGGGGCAGTGAATTGTTGCATGGATCAAAACACAGCATATGGCTTCTAGCACAGTGCATGGATGTCCTTGGATATTGGCAATCTTTCTACAATCCATTAGGCCTTTTGGAGCGATCCAGTGTAGAAATCCATCCCCTAGAAGAATGACCCTGGCTGAATGACAAGGGTAACCCATGAAATAGCAATTTAGAGTTTGCCTCAAACAGCCTCAGAAAGTTCATATTTGTCCTTAGCTTGACCTCTAATTCTGACACTGGGAAAAGCAAATATTATCTTTGGTGCTTCCAGAGAAATAACTCTTTTTCATTGCAAGTGGTGACTCTGTACTTGAGAGAAAAAGAATTTTAATTGCAAAAAGAAACAGATAATAATTTAGGGAGAAAACTTCACGAACAACAGCAAATCAATAGCCCAGGTGTGCAAATAGCAAGTTTGCATCACACTTTTTAAGATTATCATCACTGTGGAAGCTCTGCTATGATTGTACATGGTCCTGTCCTACACCCTGTAGCAATAGGTGGTTCAGTACTCTGCATGAGGGTAAAAAGGGAGGACACTCATTATAGTGACCTCAGACCTGTTGCTGCCTTCTGTAGCTTCACTGCCACCATCTGTCTTGACTGGACTGGTGCCATCCTAGATCTAGAGATAGAAAGAACTGTTCTGTGCTCAATTTGACTAGGTTCCTGGGTTGCATGAGGTAGGACCTCAGTTTCCCACAAATGTCTCCATCCAAACTGTCTGTAAAGGCTACATTCATTTAGAACTACCTTTCTAGTCTGATCAGCATGCCAATCAGGCTAGTTATGAAGTCACTTTCTGGAGTCAATTTTGTGATGGCTATAGCAGGTTCTTATTCAGAAATGATCTATGTGAGACTATACACAACGTATGTTTAGAAATCTCATTACCACAGACTGAAATCAGGCTTTCAAGTGAGGCTTCAAAGCCTAAAAAAGCTGGAATAATCTATTTTGTGTTTCATGTCTCCCTACAAGAAGAGAAGATGAACTGAGAAACATCAGTTGAATTTGCTAGAGCTCAATCCCGTTCATGTATTTGCAAAGAAGAGGAATTTGTAGGGAAAACATCCAGCAAGGTTCAGGAGACCTAGATCTATATAGATGCTCTATGATTTCCAGTCATTCCAGCTTGGGAAAGTTGTTGCAATACAATCCTTCCAGACGTGGTTTTAGGGAACTTTTCTCAGTCACTAGAGGGCACTGCACACTTAATCTAAGGCTCAGAGCCCTTCCCATGAAGCCAGGAGTGATGGCCTAAAGGAATGGATATTAAACAACGCATTTGTAACGCGTTTGGAAAAATAAAATGGAACAGTACCCCCTGCCACACACATACAGACACAACGAAAACATCCTGATGCTATTATGTGACAACCCTCATCTCCATAAAACCCAGCTCCTCTCCCTATCCGAACCAAGAAATCTAGCACATACACGTTTTCACACTCCAACATGAGAGAGACTTGTAGGAAAGAGGCTCAGGTGAAATCTGTGTGAGATTTAGCAAACATTTTTTTTTCTGTACTATTTTGTTTTGCAAGATTTTTCACTACAACAAGATCTCATGCACCAGCTTATCTCACGGAATTGCTGCCATTAAAACTTCACAAATATGCTTATTTTATTGGAATTTCAGCTTTATTTAGACCAGAACCAATATCTTCCTTCTCCCTCTAGTTTAGGATTTGATCTGGCATTTAACATATAATGATTGTTCAAAGCTGACTCTGTGCCTTCTTAAACCTTCTTGGTCTAGTTATATTAATTTCTTTATGTTCATGAATAAATCCCCAAATAAATATTCCTTTCTTGTAGAGTTAAAAGAGATGTTGTTCTTCATATAGAGATTTTTTGAGATTTATTAAATCCAGAATTATGAAAATGTATGTACACCAATGTAAGAAAGCTTTTCGTTCAATAGAGGTGAAAAAAATCCACAAATGCATTAGCATTAATTTCTTTTGGATATTTTTCATCCTTTTTAGTTTTCCTTTCAAATGTCCTATAAGATGTTTTAGCTAGCAACAATGGTGGATGAAACAAGTGACATATTGAAAGATTACAAAGAAATTCTCATGGAAAGTAATTTTGGAATAAAAAGCATTAGTCTTGGCAATGGAAAACAGTTAGTGTAAGAGTATCATCTAATGAGGAATATAAAACTGTCACCTGATATGCGCTATCAATCAATATTAAACAGCATATCTCAATAAAAAAAAAGAATGCTTTTGTAAATTTCTATTGAACAAATACAAGTCAAACATATATGTTTAAATTATATGACAGATAAATTCCGGCAGTGAATTACATCAAGTAGAAAAAAATTTATTGTTTACTGAAAATTTACAAAACAGCAAGGAGAATTAACTCATGTAGTCATGGTGAAAAATAAGCCCATTTTAATTTTTCATAAAAGTTTTCCCATTAAAAATACATTTTCTGAAACACATTTGTAGAGCTGAGTAATTTTAATTCTATGAGGTTCAAGCTTAAAATCTTCTATTCTTTTAAAAAAATAATTGTTATGTGCATGAAAATGTTTCAGAGCTCAAATACCTGCTCTACTGTATATACATTATATGAATATGAGGGTAACGGTATATACTGATAGTCATGTGGGCCTATAAATGATCACCTCCTCATATAGTCAGGATAAACAATACAAAAATGCCATCCGTCATTGACTGAAGTTGGGAAAAGCAATGAACATGGATGTAACATTCATAAGCTTTCAAAATACTGTTTCTAAAAGTACTACAAAAAGTAGAGGCTTGGGGACGGTCACTTTTAGTCAATTTATAGCATCCAAAATATCCTAAATATAGCAAAACAAAATATCCTGTAATAGTAATACTGTTAAGACACATGGTTGTTGGAAATGTCAAAGTGGGATATTGATGACCAAGCTCAGGCTCCTTTCTTCTTCAGAGGACAAGAGTCTTCCTCTTTTATGTAACCCACATTAAAGTGAATAAGCAACAGGATGTCCTTGGTAGTTTGCCCTCAAGTTGATCTTGAATTCTGACTTAACGTTTCAGCATTAACTGGGATCTCAAACCATATCTTTTGGCTTTCAGTGAAGAGACAAAGTGCAAGCACAGAGTTAAGTGTCACCTTTCTTCTCCCATTCCCAAAAAGTATGTTTCTATTCTGTACAAAGTGCACCTTCTGCAGAACACTTAGTCCAAAGACCAACTAGACCCAACTTAGTCCAAAATGCAGCCAGTGGTGAGGGCAGCCTCCAAGCATCTGGAAATGCAGTTAGTAATCCTTTCTGGCACGGGTGAAGGATGGCAACATCCCAGCTGACTCTTTGGAAGGAGGCACTGGTGGTTGGTTGGAAAAGCATCTCCGTGAATAGCAGCTGCTGCCAGCCCCAGGAAGAGAAAAGTGCAGCCCAAGTTTGGGGATCCCAGCTGCCCTTGTGTCTGAAAGGGAGCAGAGGTGGGTGCAGAGATCGGACTAGAAAAGGTTAATGGTGAAAGTAAGGACCACAATCCTTGGGTGCTTCTAGAGCAGAGGAAATGGGACAAAAAGACCTGAGCTCATTGGTATTTCTGCAGACCTAGCTCTCTGCTTTTTGGTGAAAAACAAAAAAAGAAGGAAAATATTTTTTTATAGATGTAGGGGTAATTTATTAATTGAAAGATGATTTTTACTTTTCCATTGAAAATGAAAAGAAGAAGAGTTTGATCATTAGGAGCCTGATCTATACACAGGCCATTCCATTTGCTGACAGAAGTTCCCAGGCCTCAGGCAAGGTAACAAGAGTGTGGAGAGCACAACCTGAATTCTACTCAAGGTCACAGAGCGGGGCCAATGGTGTGACACGGAGGTGGATGCTTGCTGGGTATGTTAAATGTGTTGTGCTGTTGGAGCCTCTTAGTTTTACTCCCCCAAAGGAGTCTAATAATCCGCTCTACTTGACTTCCTCCCCTACCTCCCTCCTTTGCCCCTAAGTTGCTTTAGTGTGTTTTGATAATGTTGGCAGCAGTTCTGCTGCTTTCAGTGCTTGCTATTACTAAATACACTAATATATACATGGAACTTTAAACTTTCCTTAGCGACACGCAACAAACTTTTCATGGAACCATTTTTTTCAAAGGTTTTTATATTCATGACACAAACAGAATCTATTTGAAAATCTTTCTAAAATGAGCAAGTAATTAAAAATGGCTTTGAGATACTATCTTTTAATAGTTTCTAATATAGTTTAATAGTTTCTAATATAGTTTAATAATTTAGTATTTTTTAATAGTTTCTTAAATATCATTCACAGTTCATGGAAATCTTGGCTCAAGAAAACTGAGGAGAGAAAGTACAGAAGAAATTTTAGCCTATGCTGTGGAAGAAATAGGATGTCTCTTCTGCTGTGCGAGTCCTTTGTATCACTGGTTACAGCTAGGAGAAAGGGCAGCTTGCTCATCAGGATGGGGAAATAGGGGAATTTGTTTCTTATTGCTGTCCTGTGCAAATTATCGCTCTGAGCAAATATCTCCTTGCTCATCTGCAAAGGACATTCTCTTCACTCCTTCCAGGATTAAGCCACTCTCTCCACATGGAACAAATGTCAAACAGGGAACTCAACTAAGACTATTTCAATGAAAGTATAACCTCTGGGCTGTTCCACATAACTGAATTAGGACTTAAGGGTCTGAGATTTGAGGTAAATCCTTACCCTTCACACATCAGGGTATTTGGATGTATCAAAATTTGTGTAAAATATGTAAAGGATGAATATCTCCAGGCAAGATACAGCAGACAAAATGAAACCATAGGTATCTGTTTGTGACAATCTGGTTTACTATACACACACATGGCAAAATAAAAGTTTTTTAAACACATATGTTCTTAGCTAACTAGCTTGGCATAAGAAGACATTTGCTATTAAGACAACAGAAGAATGCTCAGTTGCTAGATGCTGCCCCATCACATAACCAGAACATTTCTACAGCTTCATATTCTGATGTGAAATTCTACCAAAACCACAGCTTTACTGTTTTAAAATGGAATATATGCCTTACTAGCAAGCAGATCATTAGCTCCTCATACAAGGGCTACAACAGTGGAAATGTTTTTCATTTGCAGCTGAAAACTACATCAAAAAAATGCAGGTTGAGGGTGCTTATACACACATCCTTTCTCTGTTGTCTTTTCCATATCATAAGGAATATTTCCATATTCCTTTCCATACCTCTAAGAGAAAAAGTACTGAAGTTTTTAAGCACACCAACCCCATCCAGCACAACGTCCACATGAATCCAGAGAGTGCTGGTTATTTTAGGCATGACAGTTTTCCACTCAGGAGCCATCACTGCAGCCACTCACAGCTCTTCTGTCCTCGGACACCTTTGGCAGGACGGACGGACGTTCCTGCATCGCCGCTGGTCGATGCGCTAGACTTGTTTAACACACAGGTCCCCGACGGGATTATTCAGATGAGCAATCTGGTGATTCATATCCTGCTTTAAGCATCTCAACTCTGATCAGGACATTCAGACTATTGCTGTTATGTTTGCTGGTAGATGCTTGTAATGGTCTCTCATTACTGCTCATGCAGTACCATTAGTGGATATTAGAGGGTATTGAAGGGTATCTGACACAAAGATACACTTGTCCTGAGGAGACTGCAGTCAGAAGCAGACACAGTGATAGGGAAGGCTATGGAAATGTAAAAAGTGCAAGAATGAGAGAATGAGGGCTACGATGCTGAAAGATTATGAGATATGCTTGTTATGTTCACCTCTTGCTAGAGCCTTGTTTTTTCAGTCTGTGCTGACACCTAACCTGAGCGATCTTGCAAAAGAATCATGTTCTGAATTCACATAGCTTCTTGTGATAAGCTGTTGATGTGCCGGTGGTATTTTTAAGACACGGGAGACATGACAGAGAAACAGTAGCCTGATTTCACTGCAGAAAGAATATTCTAATCAGCCAGCATCTTACCAGCACATTTAAGGGCAGCAAGTGCTTCACAAATCCTTGGAATGCCAGAAAAAAATCCCCATCATTATTGACATAACTTTCTCCATAAGCCTTCTCAACAATATGATCTATTGTTTATACCCACGAGCACCACAGAGGTTCAGAGGAAAGGTGTGCAGAGGTTTTTCCCCCAGAGAAATGATGCCCTGGATTCATGGGTGAGAAGCAGACTTGCTGGCATTCACAGCTCTTACTCTATTCAGTGGCCACAGCAAATGACACCCTTTCATTTTCCTTTCCCGCACTTCATAGTACAAAAGGAAAGCTTAAACCTAAACCAGTTATTTTTATTTTTGATTAGATCTTTCTTTCCCCTCTCCAGATGGTACATGCAGGGCTACGACATTAACCCGAAACAAAAATGAGCAACCAGAAGCAAGTGCTCCATTAGCTCAGCTCAGCGTCTGATGTGTTTATTTTCAGTGGATCTGTGAAGCAGGCTGACAAGCAGAATCTTTTTCTTCGCATATCGCTTTTATAGCTCCACTGAGAAGGCATCGTCTGAAACAGCCAGTAGGAAAAGCTTCAGCAATGCATGACTTCTTTTTTTTACCCTTTTTTCTTTTTAGGCATAGATACAATCGATCAAAATCTTGATAGATGGAACAGGCGCATCAAAGACAAAATTAAGATAATTGTATCATAACAGCAAATTGATATAAGAGACTTTTTATGACACAATTTAGTTGAGTTAGATAGTATTGACCTCAGAGTATTTTGTCTAGGCAGAAAAATAAATTAGCTAAAAGGAGATATGACTACTCCAAATACAAACAGTAAGCTGTGCTTTTCAACTTCTTCAAGACCAGACAGGTTGCTTTGATTTAGTCACTGAAATGAAAAGTTTAGATTTTCAAGTTACTGTCACACATGACTACATTTTCTCCAGAAGGTTCACAAAGTGGTATTATATGGCTTTGTTTCTGCCAGTTAAAGACCAGGCCAAGACACAGGTCTGTGTGTTGGCTTGGGATCATCCATACAGTATGGTGTTTAGTAAAGCCCCTGGTTCTAGCCCATGCCACTATCCTCTCAGGTTTCATATATGGCCTAAGGGTTAGCATGAGCAGAGGACCTTCTCACTGAAGGTTGAATGTAGTCCCTTCTTCTGAAAAAGGATTTAGCCTATGGGTGAGAGCAATGCTGTGCCAGTAGGCCTCGGAGTCAGTGAGCAAATAGGAATGTAACTTACAATACCAGACAGAGAAGGAGCAACAAACTGGCATCAATACCAGTATTGAAAACTGGACTTTCTGTCTATTTCTGGTGACTGTGTAAGAATGCTCTGCGGTGGTAAAGCAACTTAGTAGGCATCACTATTTTGGAAACACAGAGCAGCAGAAACTGGCTCACTCTGGGCTAATTCCAGAACTGGATATGTGGAAGAATGTGATGTGCAAAGCAATAAGAGCTCCTCAGCTACGATCTGTCTGGCATCTGGGAGGAACAGAAGTACTGTTCATAATGCTGTAGTTCACAAGAAGACCCCTAGCTGGTAAATACTGACAGCACCAGTTGCCTGGACGTAGTAGCTTGGGTCTCTGCTGGTTGGGGGAAATCACCATTGCAGTGCAGTACCCTATCAACACCTCCTTTCCCATGTTCCTGTGACAGGTGAGAGGCGTCTTGTCTTAGGTGTTTTCATACTGCACAGTACTGGGGAGGAAGGGAGGATGGTGGTGTCCAAAGTATTTAGCTGAATACTGTACTGAAATACAGTAAGTAATATATGGCAGTCATCACTAACAGTGACAATTAAGTGTAAATTCATTGTTGTGAAAGTCCCACTGGCCTTGAGGAACAATTAATGCCTTAAACTCAGGATAAAACTCAGATGTCCTCTGCCACCTATAACTTCATTAAAACAGTGAGGTTTACCACTGAACATATCTGGCAAGCACACCACAAATCTTCACTGAGTTCTCTCCTGCTTTCAGAAAAATGGTACCTCTTGAGACCTAGAATCTGCTGACACAGATGTTACAAAAGATTTTTCATAGGATTGACGGCAAATGAAATATTCTGCCGCTTATTGCAATCCTTTTTGACGGCATAATTATGGGTATCCTTGCTCCAGGCTTCCTGAACGACTCCCACCTGACAGACAGCCTCATAGATTTTATGCATTCAACAAATGCATTGGCACTCGCCCCCATATTTCAGCATAAATCCAGGAGTGGAAGAGACATCAAGTGACTGTCTATTTTGAATCTGTTTTACAGCCTTTAACACTTCTTTCTGTATTGTTACAGGAAGTCTTGCTCTTGCCTTTCAGCTTTTTGAAACAGAAATAAAGGACTATATCACAAATATTAGAAACAAAAGATGAGAATCAGGCCTAACAGAACAGGGGTTCTGTATATGCACATGAAATGCATGTTAAGAGTGAACAAGTCAACATTATGCTTTATTAAAGACAACTTAAAGTGAAGCTAAGAGAAACTAGAAATCCTTTATAGATATGAGCACCTGCAACTTCCATTAGCTTTGCAAAGGCCTCAATTTCTTTAAGGTTCAAGGTGCTCTGGGAACAAAAAGTACTTAAAAGAAACACACTGCTTTTTAAGTGGCAGTGGCCATTGACAGGCAATAACAATTTGAGGTAGGACAAGGGGTGCTTTTCTGTAGAAAGACAGAAGCACCTCTGAAAAGATTAGGACAATCTGATTTTTTTTTTGCTTATTTTAGCAGAGTAACCTGGTGCAGATCCATTAAAAATCTCCACTAAATCTGATTTCTATTGAGGAGTGATATCATCTGTGATCATGGGTACCATCTTTAGCTTTGACTTAGGTATACTAAGCTACTCTTTTCCTTGTCCTTTGTAACTTTAATTCATTGGCAAAGTATTCTTAATCCTTAACAGCTTTCTACTACACATGTATCTTTTTTAGCACATTCTGGGCTTTCTTTATCTTTCTCTAGCTGTTGCACTCATTTAATTATCTTGAAACCACTCATATTTGTACTAACCTCTAGCCTAGCTTGCAAAAAATCCTCTTATTTCAAAATAAGCTTTATAGCTTTTCTCATCATTACTTCCAACAAATTGTTGTTTGAAACAACAAATCTTAGTGCTAATGTAATAGCAAAATACAACACTTAGCTTCTGTTAAACTTGTGCAACCTTCTGAAATCCAAGGAAAGTTGTACTAGTGGAACAAAGATAAGCTCAGACCATTATATTTCAATAATAAATAAATCAGGCAAAATATGTCCAAAGTTTCTCGTTGCTGCTTCTTAGAAGTGCATGTCCTCACATGTGCTTGTTGCTCCCACATGCTGTGGAGCACGAGGGTGCAATCCCTTTGTGTGTGGGGCTACTTCAGCTGAGAAGGTAAAGAAAAGGAGAAGCTTTTCCTTCTGGTCCTGTTCCCTAAAATTACTCATACTTCCCTGTTTGTTACTTTCTCCCGGATAATACAAATACTCACCAACTGTCTCTGTAGTCCTGGGACCTTCAACTGGAAGGTTTCGTATTAATAGTTCAACAGAATCATGCCCTTGCACCAGTATTACTCATATTGTAATTGACACACACGAGACAAAATATTACACTTTTGCTTTTTAAATTAGCAGAAAACAGAGCTCCAACAGTATACTAAAGATAATTAAAATGTTCCTCTTGTAACAGTGCTTCTGAAATTCTGATTTCCTGATCATGCTTTAGGCACAAGAGTTCAGCATTCCAGATGATCAGCATATTAACCTGATACTGATCACAGTATTCCCTGTACTGCAGACTCCCTGTGAGATCTTTGCTTTCCCAGGAGGATGTGTCTGACTCAAAATGGTCCAAAAGAAAACATACATTTCTGAGTTTTGAAGACTATCACTCCCTCCAGTCCCAAACAGTAAAAGAAGAGAAATAATATCGTGGCAGAATAAGTCAAGAGATGCAACCCATTGAATGCTCCAAGCTGTGTAAGCATACCAAGCTGAGAAGAGCAACCCAGTGTTGACTAAGGATGGTGCTGGATTTCACAGAGTGAAGGAAGGACCACAGGAGCAGTAAGTTATTCACGGGCTGTAGTGTCCTTGACAGGCTGTGGTTGCCTCCATTATGACACTGAGTAGTAACTCGGTTGATAGAATAAGACATAGCAATTTTGCCAGCTCTCACTGACTGATATAATTAATATAATATAATATAATACGATCTCAAGCTGTTACTTGAGTGATAATGCCGTCTAAGACCAGCAGTACATATTTAGCAAGGGTATCAAAGCTCAATTGTACTGCAGGGCTGATGTGCAACATCTGGCAAGCAGTGCCAGCAAAGGGGTCATCAGGAAGCTGGGTCCTTCACACTGAAAGCACCCAGGTCCTGCAGAGAGAAAAACTATTCACATCATGATGTCTACGGGAGCCTTTATTTAACAGGACTGGTGTCCTTAACCCCAGCATATACCTGCACTGAATGGGGAGTCTGTAGGGCAAAAAAGTCAGAATTCGGAGTTAAAACAGACATCCATATCTGCCAGATGCACTGGCAGTTCTCAAAACTGCAAAGAGGCAGCAGGGAAAAGAGCATAGAGGAAGTTCCTTTTGGACGGAAACAACAAATGACCAGCACATAGTGGCTAGCCCTGAACTCTTTCTTCAAAAGCAGCAGAAGAAAATCACCCGCTGAAGAAGAAAATCACAAATGCTCAATCCTGTTAAGTGAGCTCCCAGTAGGAGTAATTTTTAAAATGAAAAGCATGCCCACTGTTCAGAGATACAAGCAGGAGAAAGGCAAGAAAATCTACAAAAGGAGAGAGGTGATGAAGAGAGACAGCAGGAAATCAAACTCCACTCAGAATAGCAACCGGTAAAGTTCCAGCGCACGGCAGCCTGCAAAATAACAAATAAAACTCTCCCCAAGATGAATAAACCACTAACTGCACTGGTAGAAAAAGAATGAGTTGTACCTACAGGTACCTATATGGCCCTTTTAAACGGTAACAGTTAGAGGTCTGGATGTGAATACAAACCTCCTCTTTCTGTAATTCACAATATACATGCTTTTGTAAAGAATAAGACCTTTGGCACCACTGGAAAGGCATTATATTTCAAATGACCTACATCACCAGTAGAGTCTTTTCATTTTCTTCTGATATATTAATCCTCCATTATATAGAGGGGAATCTGTTAAAGGTCCAAATAACATTAAACCAGACATTAGATTTATGCCTAGGTATAGTGAGTGAAGCCAGAAACTGCTGAAAACTATACCATAACCACAAGAAGTCTGATTCAGGAAATATGTCTAATTTGTAAGTGTTCTCACTCACCACTTCCATTACTCAGATGTAGAAATGGTTCTGTTGTTTCATCCATGGAATAGGCATTCTCATAAGAAATCCTGCAAGGAATGAGTTGCATATACTTTACCATTGAAATATGTGACATTCTTGTTAAGAACATCAGACAATGTTCCAGGCAGATCAACTCGGCAGACCTATTTTAGATTTTTTTCAACTTTACTACCTTTTGCCAAGTTCAGAGGTAGTTTCTCTGCCCTTTAGAAAACTTTGAGATAGTCCATACTCATTATATGTAGGATCTTTGAGTGCTCAGACATGGTATGTGCCTTTAAGGACTCAATTAGGAATTTAAAATACTGCTCAAAACTAGAAAGATGGGTTTATTTCATTAGTATTGACAAGTAGGTCACTGAGAAGTTCACCACAGGAGAAACTCATTTAGACAATAAATCCTCACTAGTGTTTACAGTGTAAGCTTTAGTTCTTCTCCAAAAGAAAAAGGAAGGACTTCTTCTTTTTCCAATAAAGAAGGAATCATTAGGATTTAATGTAAATATATTTGGATTACAGGATGGTTGGTTTCACTAAGGAATTTTGGACAGACATATCCCAGCAGTAATTTTCAGTAAGACAGCTCTGACATTTCACTTCTGCTTCAAATGCTAAATATTTCAGTACTGTACAGAACATTATCATGGAAAGACAGGTATGTACTTAACTGTGGCTATCTGGGAGTTCTTCATGGTCTGGCTTCCTTGGATAATAAGAAACTGCATTTAACTTATTGCCTCCAATTAAATGATCTAGACAAAGTTGCTTAGTAATCTTAAATCATTAAAATGTTCAGAGTAATTGCTTTGGATTTTTATTTCATCCATTTTTATTAGTATTATTTCATTTGCAGCCAGTTCGAGTTACTTCTAAAGAGTGTCCTCTTCCACAAAATCAAGGTGGGCAGCAGACTGAAAAAGGTCCCCTAAGTGTTTGGGGTAGTCGCTGCTGAAATACTTAGCAGCACATTAACTGAGGTTCTGCAAAATTGACAAGAATAGGGTTAAGCAAAGACTAAATCTCTTCATTTGGTGGAACCTCTGCTCACTCACAGTTTAATTGTTTTTAGCCAATGTATCACAGAATCACAGAATGGTTAAGGTTGGAAGGGACCTCTAGAGATCATTTAACTCCAATGCTCCTGCTCTAGCAGAGACACAAAAGCACATGGCATAAGGTGGCATCCAGGTGACTTTTGAGGACCTCTGGAAGAATACTCCACAACCTCCTTGAGCAGCTTGTTCCAGGGCTCTGTCACCCTCACACTAAAGTTCTTCCTCATATGGTGATGGAACTTCCTGTCTTTCAACTTGTACCCACTGATCCTTGTCCTATCACTAGCCACCACTGGAAAGAGTTTGGTCCCCTCCTCCCTACTTTCATCCCTAAGGTATTTGTATATATATTGATCAGAGCCTCTCTCAACCTTCTCCAGAGAAAACAGGCCCAACTCAGTCTTTCCTCATATGAAGATGCTCCAGTCCCTTCAACATCTTTGTTGCTCTCCACTGGACCCTCTCTAGAAGCTCCATGTCCCTCTTGTACTGGGGAGTCCAGAACTGCACCCAATACTCCAGGTACAGCCTCACCAGAGCTAAGGAGAGTGGCAGGATCCCCTCCCTCGAGCTGCTGGCAACATCCTCCTGATACAGCCAGGATCCCATTGGGCATTCTTGGTCACAAGGGCACACTGCTGACTCATGGTTAACGTGGTGTCAACCAGGACTCCCAAGTGCCTCTCTGTGGAGCTGCTTTCCAGCAGGTTGACCCCTAATCTGTACTGGTGCCTGGGATTATTCCTGCACTTGTCCTTGTTGAATGTCTGCCAAACTCTCCAGCCTGTCCAAGTCCCTCTGAAGCACAGAGGGCAGCACAGTTCTCTGGAGTGTCGGTCACTCTGCCCAGCTTGGGATCATCCACAAACTTGCTCAAGGGGCACTCTGTGCCCTCCTCCAAGTCACTGATGAACAAGTTGAACAGCACTGGGCCCAGCACTGGGCCCTGGGAGACACCACTGGCCACAGGCCTCCATCTGGACTCAGCCCCATTTATTAGCACGCTCTGAGCTCTGCTATCCAGCTAGTTCTCAATCCACCTCACTGTCCACCCATCCAGTCCACACTTCTGGGGCTTTCCTATGAGGATATTATGGGAGACGGTGTCGAAAGCCTTGCTGAAGTCAAGGTAGACAACATTCATGTCTCTCCCCTCATCCAGCTGGCCAGTCATCCAATCATAGAAGGCTAACAGGCTCATCAAACATGACTTCCCCTTGGTGAATCCATGCTGATTCCTCCTGACCACCTCCTTCTCCTTGACATGCCTAGAGATGCTCTCTAGGATGAGCTCCTTTCCAGGGATGGAGTTGAGGCTGACCAGCCTGTCATTTCTCAGCTCCTCCCTCTTGCCCTTTTGAAGATTGCAGTGACGTTGGTTTCTTCCAGTCCTCCTGCATCTCCCTTGCTCTCCATGACCTCTTGAAGATGATGGAGAGTGGCTGAGCAACAACCCGCACCAGTTCCCTCAGCACTCTTGGATTCATCCCATCCAGGCCCATGGATTTAAGGGTGTCCAATTTGCCTAAATAATCTCTAACCAATCCTCCTCGATCAGTGGAAGGTCTTCTTCTCTCCCATTTATCTGTCTTTTATCTGGGCTCTGTAGTTCATGGGTACTAGCTTTAGCAGTAAAGACAGAAGCAAAGAAGGCATTTAGTAACTCTGCCTTCTCTGCATCCTCTGTCACCAAGGCATCCTCCACATTCAGCAGCGGGCTAAGATTTTCCCTAGTCTTCCCCCTGCTGCTGCTGTATTTGTAGAAGCTCTTCCTGTTGTTCCTAACATCTCTTGCTAATTCTAATTCCAAACAGGCCTTGCCCTTCCTCGTTGCATCCGAGCATTCTCTGCCTATATTCATCCCGTGTGGCCAGACCCTTCTTCCACACGATATATGCTCTCTCTTTTTCATTAAGTTTGCCCAGCAGCCCTTGCCCATCCATGCAGATCTCCTGCCCTGCTTGTTCGACTTCTTTCTTGTAGGAATGCACCCACCTTGAGCTTGGAACAAGGGGTGCTTGAATATTAGCTGGCTCTCCTAGACTCCTTTTCCTTCTAGGACCCTGACCCAGGGTGAGGGTCTCCGAGGAGCTCCTGAAGAGGTCAAAATTGTCTCTCTCAAAGTCCAGTCTGCAATCCTACTTCTTAGCCAGCTTCCCCCACACAGGATCATGAATTCCAATATCTCATAGTCACTGCAGCCAAGAATGCCCCCAACTCTCACATTTCTCACTAGACCACTGTGTTTGTTAGTATCAGGTCTAGCAACATCCCTCCCCTTGTTGGCTCATCAATCACCTACATCAAGAAGTTATCTGCAATGTTCTGCAGGACCCTCCTGCACTGTCTATTTCTGGCTGTGATTATTCCAGAAGACATCAGGATGGTTGAAGTACTCCCTGAGGACCACGGCCTGTGATCCAGGAGGCTTCTTGCAGCTGCCTGGATGAGAAGGCCTCATCCACTTCCTCTTCCTCATCAGGAGGCCTGTGGTAACCTCCCACAACAGTGTCAAGTATCTAGATGTTTTGGGACCTCTGCACACACTCTTCCTTCTGACCACTTCCCTTCTGCTGCTGCCTTTGCTACAATAGGTGACAATTTCCTGATGCAAATGGTTAATCTTCCGCTGTTGCCCTGCAGCAAAACTACAGGAGAACTGAAGCTTTAGCTAAGAGCAATTTTCTGTTTAACTAAAGAAGGCATCCAATTTGGAGGTTTCTAGGAGGATTGCGAACACTATATATTGGAATGGTTTCACCTGTACACTAATGAACTCTCTGTACACATGGAAGTGATTTGTGGTCTTAAAGGTATTGAAAATGAAGATAGTGTTGAACTTTGATGTAAGCAATTGTATTTCATATAAGCAGCTTTGATATAAGCAACTATACACTGAAGGATATTCATGGAAGTTGCAGTAACTCATAGATTGCTATGATAATCAAGTTGGTAAATATATGCCTAGGCACGTAATTTGTCTGGCTTTGGAACATGCAAGCAGGTACTCTTGCTAATCCCTGACTTTGTTTAAAGCACTGGATATCACTGTCTGTACTGTTCACACTAGTAGGCTGAGTAGGGCTCTCTAAACCTGCTCTTTCTTTCTCTTTCTCTCTTTCTTTCTGTCCTTTTCTCTCTTTCTCTCTCTCTCTTTCTCTTTCTCTCTTTCTCTCTCTCTCTCTCTCTCTTTCTTTCTCTTTCTCTTTCTCTCTCTCTCTCTTTCTCCCTTTCTCTCTTTCTTTCTCTCTTTCTCTTTCTTTCTCTCTCTCTCTTGCTTCCTATCTTCCTTTCTCTTTCTCTCTTTCTGTCCTTTTTCTCTCTTTCTTTTCCTCCCTTCCTCCCTTCTTTACTTCCCCCTTCCCTTCCTCCTTTCCTCCCTTCTTCCCTTCCTCCCTTCTTTCCTTCCTCCCTCCCTTCTTCCTTTCCTCCCTTCTTCCCTTCCTTCCTTTCTTATAGGAATAACCTGTAGGTAACATTTTTCAACAACAAGGTGGAAGCGAAGGCAGGGAACTAAATGTGCATATCTACCCTTATTTATATCCACCACAAAGCCTATATACATAGATCATACTCAAAAGCATGTATTGAAAGGATATGCTCGTTTACTCTTAAGCATTAGGAAATATCAAAATAAGTTTGTGTGTGCACATGTAAATCAATTCTGTTGTGCTTTTGCATTATGATGAATGTTTGATCATACGGCTACATGTTTTTGTTGCCCACAGGTGTCTGGGATGGATTAGGATCACTTGCTGGGCAGGTTTTCAATATTCTGCTTTATCATCAGAGTTCAGCACATGGCCCCATGTCTTGGGTACTGCACTCTATTCAAGCTTTGCTCTAGATACATAATTATTAATTTCATCAGGAGCTTTTTGGTGGCAGTCACTGCTATTGTTTTCAAGTGGCTCACAAATAGCCACAAAAATGTTTTTTTTTTTTCTCTCTGAAATGAGGGGACATTGTTATCTCCATTTTTCAGGTGGACTGGAAAGACGCAGGAAGATTAAAGTCCAGAGGTTCCACTTATTTCAGCCACCAAAGATCTCTACTAATTACCCTTGTGGAAAGCTGATAGTGTTAGCAATAGCCTTTATGTGGTCCAGTGCTAACGAAGCTGTGCCAGCAGCTGTCACGGCTATTTGCTGACAGGGAAGGCACTGGAGAAGGGAAACATGCTGCTATAGGCAAACACAGGCTTGTTGCATCCCTCTTTGCAGCAAATGCCCCTAGGACAACCTCTGTCTCTGTGCCTGCCCCTGTTGGAAGCAGTTCTCCCACATGCCTACAAGAGCATTGCAGTAGCTCTCCTGCCAACCCCAGTGACTGGTCCAGGCGACCTGCAGCAGCCCAGGGCAGAAGGTAATGGGTCATCCTGTTGAGTGTCAGCCCTGAAAGGATGAGCTGTTTGAGGAATTTAATTGCTTTCCTGTGCAAATGCAACCATAACATGGTTTATATTGTGGGCAAATTTGAGTTGACTTTCACTGGAGCTGCAAAGGAACTCTTATAATTCCAGGAAGTCCTAACAAGATTATCTATTTTTCCTCAAAGTTGTTCTTAGGTAGGAAAAAAAAATCTCAGGTTGGATTTTTCCCTGAATATTTAACCTTCAAGAAAATCTACCCAGAAAAATTCAGCCCAGCAGGTTAAAGTGTGGCAAAATTATTAGCAGACAGGCAGAAAAATCATGGACATCTTTATTATTGAGTAGTACGAGTAGTGGCCTTGTTGCTGATAAGAGGTCATATATGTACACACCTGCATCAACATATAGAACATGTACACACACAGCACACCAACACAGCAATTAGCAGGTTGCTGAATGCCCTCTCCTTTTTTTAATTGCTCTATACTGTCAAGCTTAATCTTGCAGACATGCTTTAATTCTGAACTTATGGAAGCAGCAGGAGTTTGTATAAAATTGGTATAAGTTTTCAGCTGCTGAGAGCAGAACGCATCATGAGACAATGCAGAATAAATCCAGAAGAAAGCCATGACGCTAATTGTGCGTCGTGCTGAGCACACCTACTGCAGCAGAAGGTGGCTCCCACCCAAGTGATGGATGGGATTCACAACAGGCTAGGACCTTTACATATCTCACCTCTACTGAATTACTTAAAGCACCGAGTGGTGGCCTAATTTAAATTAATTGCATTTCAATGATAAACAGAGGCTCATACAAACACCAAAACTACAAAGCAAAAGAATTTGCTGCGGTCTTTCCTCCTTTTGGTGTGGAGTAAAACCTTCAGAGGATAAGTCATGAAGCATGGAGGAAAATAATCATTTGCCTATGGAAAAAAGGTGTTAAACTTAAAAAAAGAGAGATTCTGTAAATTAATCATAACTTCTAATTTAAATGAGGGCAATGCATGTGTCAGTAAGGGCCCAATTTTAGAAGGAGTGTGAAACAATAATTTAATATTCCTGAGATATGTTATCCACTCCATTCCCATGGTTTTATACGTGCATAAAATTCATTGGAAACTGCCTTAACTGTTTTCCTTCTTATTAAACAGTCTTCTAAAATCTATAATTCAGTGAGACATTAAGCAGTTGGCATTTGTTTCTACACAATCCAATTCCACAAGCCCCACTGTGAATTCAGCAGGGCATTCTGTACTAGCCAGTTTTTGTTATCAGTAACTCTACATGAAAGAACTTGCTTTTTCCCACTAACAGAATAAACCAAAGAATAATAAAGTTGTTCAGTATTTTCAAACATTTGTTTGCATTTCAGCCTTGGAATTTTAATGCTAAGAACTGTTGAGATGCCCTTGAATCAAAGTATTTCTTACTGTTTAGTGCTTGTACGCTTTTACATCCTACAGATTAACATACACAAGTTTATAGTAATGTTTGGACATCAGCAGAATAACATTACTAAATTTCGATGGAGAATCTCAAATATTCGATGCACTACATGTATGTTAGCACATTATGAGTTAAAAAGCTTAAAAGTATAGACCCTTCATTCTGAAGATGGCAAATGAGAGGCAGAAAACACAGGATAAAAACATCAGATCCTGACAGAACATCTCTCCTTATCTTCCTAGCACAATCTGTGCCTTTTAGGAGCCTTATTTCTCCAGAATGATAACAGTTTTTGCCCTTCACACGGCTTATTGACTGATAAGCTTGTCAGCTGCATTCCCATTACAGATATTTACCTCAAAGGCCTCTTTGGATCTACAATATCCTAAGGTATAGGTATTGCTGCTTTGTCACCACTTGTGTGTTTGTGTGGTGCATACCACAACCTCCTTTGCTTAAATCCAGTCCTTGAGCCTTGAAGCTTTTGTTAAGTAAAATGAAGTTTTAGAGATGACCAAAGTGTGATGGAATGTATTATCTTCTGTGAAGGGAGGTCCTCTCATGTGAGATCTTTCCTATGCTATCCTATGTGGCTCTATGGAGCAAAAGTACAATATATGTTTTAGAAAACTGCAGACCTGTGCCATTTCCTTGGGTTTTGTTGTCCATCTGCCTTTGTTCCATTTGACAGAAAAAGGGAGTTTAGCTTTATTTATTGACATTATGGGAATAGCACGAGTCTTTGCATTCATCTGGATAAGCTCTTTCAAAGGAGAGAAATTTCAACTGAGCTGTTAAAACACTATTTGAGAGTCAAGGGCTCTGAGTTTGGACTCAGTCAGTGGAGGAGAGCATGCACACAAACAATCAGCAACATTAGGCTAACTTTGCAATACTAAAATCATGAGCTTTGTTGCTGATCTGCAGATTGGCAGGCAAGATGCTTGTTTTTCTGGGTTAACACATTTTATTTTTTTTAACTTGGTGAATTATTGACAGACTAATACTGCTGGAATCATTGTCAGGAGCCAACTTCAAATCTGCCTTTTCCAGTAAAACGATCTATGTTTCCCTTCCCTGTCACAAATGCAGGATACCTCGTATGCTCATCTTGTGGATGGATATCACATCAGAGCTAAAAGCACCATTTTGCAGATGGAGGGAAACACATGGCACAGTTGCAGAAGAGGCAGCATGAAGGTTTTTACCCAGCACAACACTGTGCCAACAGAGAGCTTCCAGGCTGTGCAAAAATATATAACACATTAATGAGTTTGATTTTTAATGAATTTTTAAATGAATTTGTGCTAGTACAATCAGTATGGTTAACTGCGGAGCAACAGTGTTTGTGTTCACAATTAATTGTGGAAATAAAATGACAGGCATGCAAATAGATGCTGGATTTAAACCATCATGTTCCAATTAAATACATGACTGCTAACTACATAACTGGAGACTTGTAACAACTGTATTGTCAGAATAGATCAGATAGGTCTTTGGAGACACTCATTGTAAGAAGGCAACCTTAAGGTTGAATTTTTCTGCTCTATGATATGTGTTAGGAGACCTGGGTCGTTCCACTTCAGAAACTTAAGCCATGAGGTGAATGAAAATTTAGAACACTGGCAGGCTACAAGGACTAAATATGACAGGACAGCAAGGTGCCAAGGCTTCTATTTTGTCCATTACACTAGAAAAATACAGTTTATTCTCATTATGGAATAAGCTTTTACTGTGCAGGGAGTGTCAGCCTCTGTGCTCACTAACTGCAACTTTTGACTACCCAATTTAGATAATATTTCTGAGAGTGCAAATTGTGAAGTATTATGATCATTCTTGTTGATGACAAAGAGTGCTGTATTTTAGGATATGTTTCTAGACATTAGGATTTAGGAGAAGTTGGATCCATTGCCTTATCTGAATCACTAATATTTGTTTATTTATTCATTCATTCAGCTATCCATTCATTCATTCACTTGCTACTTTGGGACACACAAGGATGAAACATACTTGATTTTTAAAAAAAACTTCTTCAGGGAAGAAGATGAGAATCTGCCAGACTTTCTAAATACCCTGTTACTGTATGGAAATTCTTAAAAGCACAGAGCAAGTTTGTTGATTTCTCAGCATTCCATTTCTCTGCTGAGTTCTTTTTGCACATCATTCAGCACTCCCTTGATGAGACAGATGCAACATTCCCTCAGTCTGCCTTCCAAGGTGCAGGTCATCATGCAGCTGTTGGTGAAGGGACCATAACATTCTTGGGAATAATGGAGAGGTCTTCTGTGCCTTTTTATTTTCAGTCATTTATAGCTGTGCTGTCATTGTTAAGTGTGTTGGAGAAGTGTTCCTGAGCTGTGTGGGTATGTGGGACAAGCAAAGGGTCTTCTGTTGCAATTTTTAGGCACCCACAGAGATCTTCTGTGGCTGCGGACCCAAGTCATGTCCTATGATTTCTTCAAGTCCAACGTAGGGACTCAGGAACCCTCTAAAAAGGTCTTGTTGAGATGCAATCCAGATTTCCTGAGAGTTTTGAAGAACTTGTAGTGGGAGAGAAGATATTTTCATTCTAACTAAATGTTTTTTTTTTCAATTTCTTATAAGTATTTAGGAAAAAAACGGGAGGAGAGCAGAAGTGCCAAACTTGGGGCCTCTTGAGCCTATCCATCCAGCGAACTTACTAAAGCAACCTTAGAATCCATACACCTAACAGGAACATTGGGAAACACTGGGGTTACTGAAGACAGAGAGGACTCTGGCTAGATTTTTTCTTGTCTGTCTACATTTCATCTGCATGCTGCCAGCTGAAGACACAAACTACACACTCCACTAGTTTATTGTTTCCTGATATTTCATGGCAGCAGAAGAGCAGGTCTGCCACACTGAGGCACATTAAGACATGCTCCATATGGACCAAGTGCAGCAAGAAGATGGAGTTGGAGCAAAGTTCACATCCAGCAAGTGGAAGTCTATCCTAGCCACAGGCAGGTCAGGACAAGGAGGATAAATGGAGGGATTTTGAGCAGTCTTGGTGCTAGGTAGGACATATGTGATCTGCAACCTCTGCAAAGCGACGTCCTAGGCTACCTGGAGCTGCTACCTGGCTCTGCAATTCTCCAAGTGATGAGAGAAGAGACAACAAATGAGTTTTGTCCTCTATTATCCTTTGAAATGAGAAATTTTAGAGCTAAAAATCCACAGCTATTTGCCTGGGCACCTTCACTGTTTCTGGTGTATTGCATCTCCATGGAGAGACTGCTCACTTTTAACACAGTTGCTGGCCTGACAACAAGTTGTCCTGCTTCTGAATTTTGCCTAGGGCTAAATGGAGTCTGAAGAGAAAGAGCCAAGTTACAGGGCAGATGATACAGGCTGGGTGGCATGGGATTAGTATGGAATAAAATAGAACAGGATATATATATGTATGTTTAAGCTGCTAACCCTATCCTGTTCCCTGGCCTCCTGACTGTGAGCCTTTCTCCTCCACTGTGGTTGAAAGGGCAAGAGAGGTTAACTGTGGAATAAGCCTCTCTTTCATATAACTTGCACTGCTGCTACAATGGAGAAATGTAAACAATCAAATGAGTATTTTTTGAGGAAACGTGATAGTGAGGGTTCCTGACAGGATGGAGGAGATAAAGGGATTTCAGTCATTTGGACTTCTGACTCCAGCTAAGTGGCTTTGGGGCACTTGCTTATGCAGAAAAAAAAGAGAGATTAAAAAAAAAAGAACTGAGCAAAAAAGGGGCACTCAGGAGGTATTATTTAAATGTCAAGATTGCATGACAGCTAAATGGTGAACTGGTTATTTTTTCAAAAGCCTGATTTGAAGAGCATCCTCTGCCTCATGTGGTTAGCCAAAGGGCCATCTTTTTATAATGCTCGTGAAAGCATCATAGAGATTTATTTGTCAAATAATAGTGCAACTGACAATGATATCGCAATAGGCAGGCTTCTACTGTGCAACTAGCTTCCTCCCCAAGGAACCTGCTCTAGGGCGAAGGGAAAGTGATTGAGAAGTCACCTCTTTTTTTAGAAAGTTTTCTCTGTAAAATTTTACTGCTGAGGAAAAAATGGATCAAGGCAGGACTAAATCTCTTCTATATGCACAAATCTATAAAAATCATTTCTCTACTCACTTTGCATTCCCTGTCCTTCCTCTTCACACACCTCTTTGTCATTCAAAGTATGTTCACAGGAAACTTCAAGAGAAGCTGCCAACAACATTATCAACATCAAGAGAGACAGACATACCAGTGACACAGGATGTAAGTGAAAGGATACCACTGAGAAAAGATACACAGATGGTTTTATAGATTTAAAAAGTTGGCAGTTCTAAAGCTTAGAGTTGCTAAAAAGAGAGACAGAGAGAGGGAGAGAGTGGAGTAATTTACTTATTCCATCCTTCTGGTTTGATATTTCTGTAGGCCCCATCTGTACTACCCAAGAATGGGTTTGTGCTTTTGGTTGTACTCCCAGTCTGTTCTTCATGGTGTTTACAGACTATCCCAGATGTCAAGTTTTTCCTTGCAAAGCAAATTGACAGTTCCTTGCAGAAAGAATTGTTCTCTTCTGGGACCATGCCGAGGCGTTTTCATTTATTAAATGATTTACAGCCCCCAAAAGTCCTGTGAGGAATTACTCTGCTGTTGTTAGGGCAGAAGAATAGTAGAGTCTCTTTCTTGGCCTTTCTTTGCCTCAGTTTTAATGAGGCAAATTATTAGTTATTTTCCTGGCTTGTGTAATCTCTCTTTACCTAAAGCTGAATCACTCATTCTTGTATTTCTCAAACTGTGGTGTCTTGTACCATATCAAACTGTTTTCTAGAGCACTTTCAATTCCAAGTTGCAGTAACTGAATATATTCTGAGAAATTTGGATGGTGCTATATTTGTCCAAAACTTTATGAAGAACAAAAATGATTTTGTCTCTTTCACAAGGTTTTTGGTGTCACCAACAGTGAGATTTCAACAAGCAGATAGAAAATGTAAGAAAATCTCCATGACTCTTCTAGAATATGTGACCAAAGTAATTAAGTTTTGGGAATTTTGACTTCCGAACAAACTACCCGAGCTTTGCTGTTTCTTTCTTGATGAGTAATGCACATCAAAACTCAAACCCCTTCTGTGACATCCTACCCCAGTTTGCTGTTCTCCTGGCCTCTATCCCTTCAATAACAGTGCCACTTTTCCTTACAGTATTGCAAAACCATAAGGAAAAGTTGAGGTCAACTCAGAAGCACTCAGCCATGCTGTGGATACTACTTCTGAGTCTACTCCTCCAGGCACTCTCCTGCAAGCTCTTCAGAAAATGCTGCACCTAGATGTGCCCTGCTTTACCCCACCCAAATCTGTACCTTCAGTCAAAAAGAAGGTGACAAAGAAATCCAGAAATACTTTTTTTTCAGTCCCAGTCCCCTAGCTGGGTTGGCTTGTTGTGGGTTTCACTTTCCCATCTGTGCAAAGTTCATGAAAATAATAAAATTCCTGATTGTTATTCTGGATGACCCAGACAGTTGCTGCAGAAACAAACTATTGTTGGTCAATTGCAACATCTTTTATGAATGCAATGCTGCTCCAGACTGCAATTTGTGAAACTCTGTATTGTCAAGGTAATCCTGAATATCTGCACAAAAAAATTGAGATCATGGCAAGTACTTGACTTAAAAACAAACAAAAAAATAAACAAATAAAAAACACTTATAAGTGAGCAAATGCAACTCTTTTTCTGAGGATTAGATTCTACAGAAATGACCCAAGGAGAAATAAAATGACAGACAGAAATATATATACAGACAAATGGACAGATGATAAAATTGGTCTTTTATACCGATCTGATTCTAACATATTGCAAAGTAGAAACTTTAGAAGATGGCACTTCCTTTTACAGTCCTTATCAGAGATAATAAGTATACTTTGCTCGAATTTTGGTCTAACCATTTAATCATCAAATTACCTTCTAGCAAAGGTTTGCCTCCCATCATTAAGTAACTCACTCAAGGTAAAAAATGAAATAAAGCCTGAGGATAGAATAGTCTTAGATGTAAGTCTCATTTTACAATAAAGAACAGCATGGTTGTGTTTTACCCAGTGCTATTTTTATGATTTCTTGCTTAGTTACAGCTTTCAGAAAACAGGGATTACAATATGTATCTGTTGATCAATATTAAACTAGTAGAATAAAATGTCAAGGAGAAAAAAAATGAAATCATACTACACTTCAATACCAACAGAGAAAATTCCAACATTGTTAAATGGCGGCAATAAAACTAGCAATTGTTATTTAGTTTTAAGTAATGAACCAAATAAAAAATATAGAAATTGCTACATTGCCTCCCAAATGAAGCTTATTACACTGGTGCTTGAATGTTTGTACAATCTTTAATCTAAACATTTTCTCTTCAGGTCTTAATAATAGGCATGGGTGGTTGCAATTTGCTTCCTCTTCAAAGGGAAAAAAAATGAAAGATGAAAATAAAATGCTTTAAGAACTTGTGTGTGAGCAGAAGAAGTGGTTCATTCAGCCAGAGGAGGCTGTTACGGTTGAAAGTTGGAGAATTTCACCCCACGATTTATCTTGCAGCCAGGTAAGGGCAGAATTAGCATGTGGGCTCTCCAAAGCTGCTCCCCCAGTGAGAAGGAAGAGCCATTCATCACTATTTACTGGGCCTTTGTTCTGCTGCAAACCCTCACAGAGAAGAAATAAAGAGAGTAATTTGTATTTCTCCAAAGGAGGCCAACACACATTCTCATAGATGCTTCAAGGATTTTTTATTATATTTTTAAAATATAAGCAACTGAGAAAAGCATTTAGAGGTGAATGTTAATATATTCCACTCCTTGCGGCCCACAGGATTCTCAATTCTCAGTACAGTTTTTTTCATTATGCATCCTTTGTTTCTGGAATTACTGTGATAGTTTGCCGGTTTGAAGGATTTTACAGTTGCAGTCATAAATAGGAGCAATCTTAACCTTGAAACTTGAATGACAAAATAATACTGTTTAAAACAACTTCTGAGTTGCACATAGGAGAAGACAGAAAGAAATTATTTCCTTTTCTTTCTATGCCTGCCTTCCTCAAGCTCAATTTGCTATTTAAAATTGACCATGTGACAAAATTCCAAATTTTAAAGGCTATGGCTCTGATTATTTTGTAAAGGAATAGAGGCAGGCTGGCATAGTTATTCTCAGCCTTGGCACCTGTAGATCCCAGACCATTACCATTACCATTTGGGGTGCTGATGCTAATGTCTTCACACATGGTTAGGAATCATTATGGAAATTGTGGATTCAGACAGTTACCTGTAAGGTAAATATGCAACTTTCCCTCTTGGACTAAATTTAATTTCTCTAATATTTTGTTCATTGTCTTCTGGTGCATTTGCTGCAGTGAAGCATGTCTTGTTATTCAAGGCTGCCAGGTCTGGAGACAAGAGCCGAATGGAGGGGCTGCAACTAAGCATGAACTCTTCCCAAATTCCTGCCTACTTGGACAGGTGGTTGCAACAGCCAAGTAGCAACTTCTCATCGAGGACGGAGGGGTGGGGAGTCCCTGGACACAGTTTAGCCATTGCCACTGATGAGTACTTTTATCCAAAACCCTCCTTAGCCCTTGTTGGTCCAGGAAAGCTGGGACACCTTTAATTCTTCCATCATGATCCACAGGATGGCTTTCTGCAGGATGTGTAAAGCTAGAAACTTTGAGCTTTGCATAGATTATTGCAGTGGTATTTAATAGTCACAGTGTTCAGAAAGACAGATTAGAGAGCACAGTGCACCTTTTAGAGTTAATTTCTATTACATCTTTAACTCTTATCCTACCTTACAGAAAACTCCTCCCTCCTGATGGTCAAATCTGTATTAAAAGAGAAACTAAACCATCCTTATCAACATAAAGTAAAACAGACCATAAAACATGATGCCATGAAAGATGATATTCCAAATAATGAGTCACTCAGTCACTGTCTTGTAGATGTGTGCAAGGACAAGGTCTTGCTCTCCCTTGAGCAGAGCAGCAGCAGAAGGCCTGCAGACACTCTGCTGCCGTATAAACTGGAGTTCCTATCGAGATTTCCTGAGCTTTGGAATTAAAGTAGTCCTCCTGAACACACTGGAACAATTTCTATACTTCAAACTAAGCATTCCTACCTTTACAAGCTCAGGGGCCTTTGATCTCTTCTTCCAGATGAATAGGAACCTTCAAAGCAGTACAAATTTCCCCCTTAGCCAAGATTGCTGATGGGAGAAACCGGCAGCAGAGGACAATCACATCTGGAAAACGTATATCAAAATAAGGCTTAGAAGAATTTGATTTTGGCTTGGCTGTTTTTTGCAAAGGAAAGTGATACAGAACATACTTTTAGTAACAAAGACACTGTGCCAAGGAGGGTATTACAGGTCTAAACATGTATATAATAGCTGAGAAAAGGAAATATTGCTGGATCATTATTAAAACGTGCACCTACAGAATGTCTTTCTTCCTCTAGGATCTGTTTCACATAGATCCATACAGACACTGTCAAAAATATCTACATGATTTTTTTTTCCACATTAATCTGGGGAACAGCTGGGAACTGAGTATGTGTTTTTCTGACTTCCACATTCCCTGCTATGAATATTTCTAATAACTTGATATTGTTGGTCAATCCTTTACATTCTGTAAGCCTCAAGAGGCTGACCATAAGAAATTAGGATAGGAATTTATTTTCCAAATTATGCCACGTAACTTTTTTTTCAGTCAGAGCTAAGTTAAAGGAAAAAGGCAATTAGAAAGATATTATTTAAGCCTGAATATACACGAGGCAAGAAGACAGTTCTTGCTGCCAGCCACAAGACTCTTGGGATCTATCAAATATTGAATGTTGAATACAGACTCTTTAAAATGTAGGACCAATTAAATATCCAGACAGACTACAATTTAAAAGAGACTAGAAATTTCAATTAGGTAGAAATATTTAAGAAAGGTTATCTATAGCTAAAGGACGTAATTCATTGCTACTTATGCTGGGAGATGGAGATGTTGAAAAAACAAAGCCAGGTCTGTATATTGCATAGAGAAAAGTGAATCCTAAATCTGACTGGTAACCTAATAAAAGGAGGTTCAGGTGTATTATATGAATGTAGATAGTCACTGTTATTATACAAGTAAACCTTAAGTGCTTAACTATTCTAATAGATGATCTATCATAGGGAGGAAAATAACACACACACATATGTATATATAGTTGATGCTGTTATAATGCCACAGAGGGGACAAACAGGAGAAGAACCTCATCAAATGGAATATCTTTTTTACTATGTGCAAAAAAACACAGGAAACTGTAATATATAAAAATATATATATACACACACATGTACACACACACACATATGTGTACACACACTCACACAAAAATATATACAATGTATATACAAATATATATGTACATCCAAGTTAATTAAGTTTTAAAGACATTATGATCCAGCATCAACATTAATAGGGATAATTTACAGCTACATGAAGTAGCCAGGACTGTGTGAATGCTGGTCATATTAGACCAGATTATAGTCTTCACAAGTCTACCAGTATTTCATTGCTTCTTTTTGGTCATTGACTATTGCCTAACTCCAAAAACCTCAAATGACAACTATGTGATAAAAATAATAATAAAAATCTGTTAAGAAAATCTCAGTATAGCTGATAAAAATGCGGACTTTCACCTCTTGGGAAGTGTTTTTGAATCTGGCTCTGATTAACAGTGATCAAAATACATTTTTATCTTCTGAAGACTAGAGAGTGCTTTTGTTTCAGGCTATCAGTACGATGGTGAAGATTAAGTTCTTGTGTCTACAGATCTGACCCTGGGCCGCAGGGTAGCCAGAAATGCTCAAAGAGGAGAACGAGGAAAGCAAGGAGGAATTATTTGTGGCTAAAAGGCAAGCCTCCCAACACATCTTAAAGCTTTTTTTCTTTCAGCTGCTCTGCCTCTCATCTTGTGTTGTCTGATCCAGCATTCAGCTGACTATCAGAGACAACCTGCAAAATGTGGCATAAAAAGCCAGTAGATGGTCAAGATTTGCTGTCTTCTAAGTCACTAGCTTATGCCTAGTGCTGATGAGGAGAAGATATGGAAGTGCAGCCCAAGGGTCTTGACTCTTGCTAGGTGAAAGAGGAAGCCTTGAAGATGGGATCCTTGAGGAAAAATCCAGTATTGATAGAGACCACAGATAGGGCCAAGAGATTTTTTTTTTTACCGTGATAGAAGGGAACTTGAGACAGAAAAAAGGTAGAAACATAATCTTGAATGAAGGATTAAATAAAACATTTCCCTAGAAGTAAAGAGCAGGAGAGGATGGTATCCTTGCTTAGAAGATGAGAAGACCAAGAGGAAAGAAAGATCAGGAAAAAGCTGTTCTTTTAGGAATGGTAAAGTAATCATCTCAGTAGAAAAGATGTGCTTTTCGCCATAATGGCAGGTGACAAAATATAGAAGGTAAATGAAACTCTGAAGGAAGACAATGGGACTCAGTGTTTGTTACATATAATGCCAGGCAATATTCATTTTCCCCACCAGGTATTAGTGAATATTAATATTATGTCATTAGCAAGCTTTCAATGCCACTGGCAATGTGTTGTGCCTTTTCTAGGACAAAATAAAATAATTCAGTTTCTAGTCTTCATAATTTTATATCTTTTATGAGCAACATATTCACTTTTAAAAATAAAATACAGCTTGTAAAAGTAGTAATTTACAGCTAAGGGCTGGTGTTCTCATTAAGCCTGTTTTATGCACCTGTCTTCTATTCACTCTTTAGAAATTGTAGACCACAAATAAGTGTACTGGGAGTGAGCAATTAGCCATAATTGTTGTTTCTTTATAATATTTTGGGACGTTGAAAAGATTTCTTACTTGAGAGTGCCCTTTGTGAGGAGAGGAATATTCACAGCGATTCTGAAGCTTAGAACTGAAACTAGTGTATCCACAGAAGTCCACAGCAAGGAAAGGAAAAACAAATGTAGAAGGGATGCTTTTGACAGCAACAACTAATTTCTGATAGGTTTCAAATAGTTTTCATGAAATATTTGCTTTTTCATCTCTACTAAAGGCTTCAGTAGTAACAAGCTCTTTGATGTCCCAAATTTGCCATAATGGTGTCTATGTTTAAATACACCTGCATGTATAATGCTCTTTAACATTGCTGATCCTCTGTGTAATGAATAAGAATTTTCACTGTTGTAAATAGAACCAATGTGAGATTAATAAATTAAGCCAAAGAGTATTGATACATGGCACTGATGCAAAGCAGGTTAGAAAATATGCTAATTACCATGCTTGGGTGATTTACAATCTAATCCTATCAAAAACATTTGAAAATAAAATTATGAGCACTGAAACAATGGGGCCCAGCTGCTGTATTGAAAGCAGTAGTTCAAATTTAGCCATGGTTTGTCCCTTCAACACTCCTTAATATTATACTGGATGTGATTTTGTTGACAAAATATAAGCATTTGTATTTCTTTTTAAAAATTGATTTAATGTAAAATCTGCTCTTTTCAAGGATTTTTTTAAAGGAAATGAATAAATTTCTCCATCAATTTGCAAATCTAAACTATTCAATTCAAATAGTGACTGTGACAGTGTGAAAAGCTATTTACAGGTCTGCAGCCATCTCTGGTTTCATCAATTTGTTTTTCAGTCTTTGTTGTTATTTCTTGTTTCTTATGGATCTCCTGGGATGGCTTCTTGCTTGAGGAGAGAATGTCAATAGCTCATTCGTCCTCCAGGATGTTTCCTTGTAACAATGAGAATATTTCCCAAATTTAATCTAGTTCTTTTGACTGTTTTCTGTAAACTGACAAAATAAAATAAAGAAACATGAATGTCATCTGAATAAGGCTACTGTGTAATCAGAGTCTGGTTTTGCTTGATTTCTATACTACATGGGGTATTAAAATAGGCTACAACTCAAAAATCCATTGCTGAAACTCAGCACCATTTGATGCACTAAGGATATTCTCAGTACTGCAGAGGCAACACAAAGTTCATAAGTGCGTTTTGTTTTGTTTTTGAATTCACCATATTCATTAAACTTGTAATTAAACCTTATGTGCCTGTAGGCTACTCTTCTGCAATATTTATTTTGGGAAATGGCTTGTGTTTTGCTGGGCCATGAGATGTTTCTTATACTGTACATTATCAAGACACTCATTCAATATGAATACTATGAATTCAATATTCATAGTATTGTTATAAAGAAAAGGAAGTAAGAGAATGAACATAACAAGTATTTATATTCTGGATGGGTTCTAGAAAGAAAAAAATCTTGATTAGATGGAGGTCCAAAGTTTTTTAAGATATAGTATATGGAAAAATATTTTCCAGTTATAAGAAAAGACAGTTCCTTTTGTTTGGGGCATGTCTACCAGGGGAAATTAACTACCATAGCTATTCTGGATTAACTCTCCACATAGAGGCTGAGTTAATATCAATCACAGGAAGTGATTGATATTCTCATTCCAGAATTAGAGTTTATACATAAGGGGAATGGTCTTGCAAAACTCTTCTACATCTTGTTCACACCTAAATTTAATCTAGATTCATTTCCTTATGTGACCAGGTAAACTGGAAATTTCATTCTTTTGTTGTTAGGTAAAAGACTCCCTAATGGATCCTGCGAACTCGGGTGGGACCTGTAAGAACAGGAGATTTGTCTGTGTAATGATTTTAAACTTTTTTCTTATTATTTCAGTTCTGATCTGGTTATATTTCTGGAGTCCAGGAGCATCAGAATGCTCAAAGCTGCCTAAGTTTTACACTGGGCCCAACCAAAAGAAAATCCTCAGTAACAGATATATAAGTTTTAAAATCATAACTGAAGATTGGCATTATCTTAATGTATATCAGTTGCCACTGTGGCTCCCGTGTGACTCCATATCTGGATAGAATTGATGAAATCTCTGAATCTAATATCTAGTATTATTGTATCTAGAGAATCAGTGAAATCTCTGAACCTTTCATCTGGCAGATTCTTCCCTTCTTTTTTGCCATAAAGGACCCCTTGGTGGGGGGACCAGATTCTCCTATTAGCAACATGTTTTTTTGTCTGGCATATTGAAGCTCTCCCTCCTTCCCTCTTTCCTTCGGAAAAAAAAAAAAAAAAGCCTCTAAAAACCTATGGGAAATCAGGTGAGAAACTGTATTGGAGAAAATCAGTTCATATATATACAGACCAATAACCTTTTGACCTATCTTGCCAGAATATAAACGAAAGGGTAATTGCCAGCATTGTTATTTGTTCTCATTTTATTAAGTCTGTTTTTACAATAGGTGTTAGAGATAAGTACTCTGATGGCTATTTTTTCAGTTGTCTGTTTTAAATGTACCATAAAACACACTAGATCATGGTGTATTCATTAACACCATATAGCGAAAAGGAGATTAACATTAAAAATTGCATTACAGGGGAATATGTTTCTAAATTATATTTGCTTGGGTTAGTCACAGCAACTTGAAATGATTAAAACTGAAACAATTAAAAAGATCTCATTTTATATGCAATTTACTCTTTTCCTTTCCTTTTCTTTTTAGTTATTTATTCATTTATTTTAACTTCAGAAAGCTTTCAGAGTCAGAGCAGTCAGTTTTGCTTCTTCTGATGCTATTCAACAAAACTAGTGTGTTTGTGCTTCCAGAGCTGAAAAGGAATCATTGATATCCTGTGTATATGCCACTTCCTCAGTATGCATAGAGACTCACTGCCCTTGCCCTTTAGATACCAGGTAGATGCACAACTACACGATGAGTGCATACAATTATTCAAAAATCAACAGTTCTTCTGTGTTTTCAATCTTCCTGCTCTGAATTTTCACCTTTAAGTATCTCCTGTGTAGCCAAAACCTGTTTGACCTACACTGCAGAGAAATAACACATCCATTTAGCCTCTGGAAACAGTCAATAGTATTAATTCTCAGAAACCATGATAACTTTTAACAGCACGTTTTTGTTTGTTCTTCCAGATATTTTCTCTCCTTTTATGTCCTCTCTTTCCTCCAAAAGCAGTGTTCATCGCTTTGTTGCTACCACCAACATTTTCATTCTGCTTTTCAGCTTTTGTGTTCTGCTCTGCCTTTTTCTACAACTCCTAAATAGTCTCCAGCTACTTATTCCTTCCCCCTCACTTCCTTCCCCCCCCCCACCTTTCTTGGATCATTTCGCCTTCCTATCTCTTCTACCAAGTATTTGCAACAACAACAGTATCTGATTAGTCCCTGCGATTTCCTTTCCTAGTAACTTGTATAGAGAAAACATACTTTGACAGATACTTCAGGCAGATAATGAGGATTTTAGAGATGGGTGGTCATGTGGTGCAACGAAATCCCTGCTGTAATGAATAACAGCCTTTCCCGGACTGGATGTGTTCCATTTCACTTTGTTTAAATGTCTGTCTCGGCTTTGCAAACTATAGAGTAAGATTGAGTTCCTCTGAAAGGTTTTCAATTAGCACTGTGTTCCCAAACTATCAAAGCAAAAATGTATCAGAAAGAAGAAGAAGGAAAAAAAACCACAAACAATTAACAATTTTATTTCAAAAGCCTTAAACAACATCAGTTGCTTAGTATAGCAAGAAACATCATTTGAATGGAGCCCTAATGAACTAATTTTGACAGTCCTGTGCTTGTCAAGCATTTTTTTTCAAACCGATACAACACATTCCTTTTATTTCTAAGTAGTGCGCAGAATTAAATGAAACATTTTAATTGAAAACTGAGCTTGAATATTCAGGATGAGGAAAAAAAAAAGAGAGAGGCAGAAGGAAACATTTCCTTTGCATCAGCAGATGATAAAGAGTTTTCTCCTGTTAGAATGTGACTTGATTTTTAATTCTTCAGTGTCAGCATGTTACATCTACTCACAATGCTCCAGAAATCATTCTTTGTCATTTTGGAAGTTTAGCTTCTTTTTAAAGACAACCCCAGGGCACGAGATGACTTAGATGGCAGTACAATATCTGCCATGCAGGAGGCTGGCCTCTGGATTTAAAGCACTCAGAGTAATAGGAACTCCTGGCATGAGAAGGGCAATGCTGTAACTCATTAGGAGGCTGGATGACTCGTCATGGCAATTTTATGGGACTGCCCTCGATACTGTGCCATTTGTGGGACTGGGAGCAGGTGTTGCTTTACTGAAAGGAAGGCCTCCAGGAGATTAACTGCCCAGTAGCTACATGAAGAGGTTGGTAAGAAGATATTGTCTTCTTGCAGTGGCACATTTCTCCCAAGAGTATTTGGTTGCTCCCCGTTAGGGATGGGAACTAGGGCTTCTCCCACCAGCCTGCCACCAATTTGCACCAAAACTAGCCAGCAGGAATGCAGACATTTAACAGGTAGAAGAGGGCTCTTGAGTTTATAGAACTTAAGTTTTTCCCATCTTCTCATGCTCAAAAAGAGGTATGGGATGCTGGCAGAGCAGAGTTTTCCACGGAGAGTGGTCACTACTATGATCTTTAACTCTGACAGGATTTTGCAAAGATGGTCTGAATTTGAGGTATTGTTTTATACCTTTGTGATAATTCATCAGTCCATCTCATAATTTTTCCAAGAGACTTTCAACACAGTGAAAAGCTATAGGTCTAAGATATTCTTTAATAGATTTCAGCTAGGTATGAATGCATAGGTGCTTCATTTTCACTTTAGTTTCACTACTTTACTTTCACTTGTAGTACCACATGCATACCTTGATACCTCCCATGTTTCCTTGTTGGTTCAAATGTTAAAAGTATGTAGGACTGATGTCTTTTTCTCCTGAGTGACTGTCTTGTATCCAGCTGTATCATCTTTCCAGCAAAGTTGGCTGATTGAAAGACCAAAATATTACATTTGGCACTTGGGTCTGAAATTTGATGAGAGTACTCAGGATTTGTTATAAGCTGGCTTTTAAAAATTGATCTAGTGAAGCTGGTAACTCATGTGCTTGCCTGTCTGGGCTTTCCATGACACCCAGTGCCCATTTGTAGCTGCAGAAGGCGCAGAGGAGCTCCAGTGCCCCAGGGACTGAGGGTTTTTAGATTAAAAAACAAGACAAAACAAAAGACAGAGAGCTAAAGGGGAAGAGGGATGAGGCACAGGAGAAATGGAAAACAGAGAAATACCAAGGAATTTTTACAGTAAAACACAGGGAAGTGGAACAAATTATTGTGCAACAAAATAGGAACCAGAGACATAAAAATCAAGTAGGAATGGATGGGAAAAGATGGAAATCCATCCATCCTATGCATTGACTGACAAGAATGCTTCTTTATTGACAGCAACAGGAACTGCTGCATCTATGCATTCCAGAGGTATATATCTACATCATAGAAACTGAAGGAGGAAGGCCAGGTCTTTGCTTAATTCCTCATTTAATATAGAACAACAACAGAAAAGAAGGTCAGAATTTTAGAGGATAATGTTTTTTGCAACACTTTTCTTTAAAATGACCCTGTTAAGGGGTGAAACATTTTACCTGCTCACAGGTACACAAAGATATATTTTTCCTAAAAGACCTCAAAATAATATGTAGTCTAAAAGGTTAGGCATATGCTGCATTGAAAAATTAGAGGAGCAAATTACTTCTTTACTTAGTGGTAAATATAGTGCACTTCATTGATAAGAGTTATGGTTATATTAGATAAGTTCTCAGGATAATAAAGCAGGTGTATAAAATACAGTTACAGTTAGATGCTGTTCCTTTTTCTTCACTGGTGAAAAATATCAAGTATTTGCTGGTCTTTTTTAGTGTTTTTTATTTGTAACTAGTACTCCTAACAAAATTCTTGCTACCGTGCACATGTAATTAAGATAAAGTACCAGTTTCAAAATGCTTACATCTTCTGAATAGAAAACAGTAGCAGGAATTGATCTCAGTGAATAAACATAGAAAACAAGCAAGCCTACATTTGGCTTTCCTACCACATAACTGGATAAAGCTTTCCTGTGTAAGCCAATTCTGTAGAATACGTGCATTTCATGGTGCCATTGAACACAGCAGCAATAACTACCTCTTTTCTGTCCATCTTGAAGTCTCAACATCTGGCAGATTTACTTTGACTTTCAGCATTAAGCTTCCTTCAAATAAATAGCATTCTCCCTTGGTAAAAGTTGATGTTCAGCAAACATACACATACAAATGAAAAAACAAAACCTGCAAATATACTGCCACTGTATTTTTTGAAAATACTGTGAGTGGGTTTTAAAATATATGACAACATAAATATTTTGTCCTGGTTTCATAGCATGAAAAGCTTTTAACAGAAACTGGTAAAATTTTGAAGTGCTGTCTCTAGATATAGGTTGTTTTATTGAAGTGACAGATTACTGCTCAAATAAGAAATTCATCTATTGAACACCTCTGCCATTAGTCCTCTGGACCAGTAAGTAGCAGCTGGACCTAATGTGGTCCTTTCACATGCTAAAGAATATACCCGCTTTCACCTAGTGAGGGAGGAAGCATTAATACCCTGTTCCAGCTGGGGACAGCCGTAGATGCTCCCAATTAGGAAACCTTTCAAAGCCAGACCACTGGTAATCTGTAGACCTCAGCTTGGGAACCATTATTCTCTACTAATAGCACTTGGGGAATGGGAGGGATGGAAAACAGTAGGGTTTGGGAGAGCAAGGCCTATTAAATGCTATGGCAACAGGTAGCAAAAGAGCGTTTGCCTCTTCTCCTTTGTTAATTAGTAGCTGTTAGCATCTGTGGGGGCATATAGAGTTGACTATCTGTTGAAAGGGGTGATTTATTACCTATCCTCTTGTGTTAGAGCAAGAAAGTTGAAGAAGGATGTGAGGAACAGTGAGGTGAAGAGGTGAAAGAGCCCTTAGGAAGGAGCTCTTGCACACTTATTTTGCAGTAACTGTTTTTAAAATCAAGCCCTGGAGGCCTGGGAATAATATACTTAATACAGAAATGTTTTCTGCCCTGAGTAAATGTGGGTTTCCCTGCCTCTTTGTAATTTTCAGAAAATGAAATTGTAAATTGGAAAGAAAATTCCCTTTTTATTTCTGAGCAAAGTATTTCTATTCAACTATTGATGTCCTTAACCTGTTGGAAAGCAGAAGTTCCCAGCTAAGCATAGACGTTTGTGTGGTGCCAGGGAGGGGGCTGCAAGGGACTGCTGCCTTTCCCAGACAGGTGACAGTGGAGTTTTTCTTCTTATTCAGTGCTTAATATTCCGAAACCATTCCTTCTCACTAAACAGGACTGAACTTGGCCTATGTAGTTCTCCGTTGTTTGGAGGGAGTTCAGTACGCATGTGTGAAGGCCCAGACACTTGTTTCCTTAGGATACCAAGCTGAAAGAAGAGCTGCAGCCCTGAACATTGCAGGGGCACGGACACATTGTGTTAGAGGACAGTAGTGCAATTGGGCTGCTCTGCTCAATTGCATTAATATTTTATGCTTGGTTGTATTAATCTCTTTCATTCAGTGCTTGATTACTGCCAAGCTCAATAGAGTTTCCTCCCTGACAGGCTGAAGAGAAAATGGTGGCACAGACAGCAAAGGAGCTGTCAGCTGAAGCTGCACCCAGGACCTAATACAATATTTCAGATATTCTATACAAAATTAAATGGGATGGTAATTATTCACTAGTTAAGAAGCAGGGAATTAGCCAGGCACCATCTTTGCATACTGCAAAGAGAGCAATTTTGTCATAAAGGTCTGGTGGTTTAGGTCATTTTTAATTTTCTGTCCATTTCAGTAGCCTAGAGGTTGTGGTCAACTGGACAGTTCCCGTTAGTTGTCCCTTATGAGACTTTACAAGAACCAGTGCATTTTCATGACCCTATTCTACAGAAACTTAATCATAAATTTGCTCTTACTCTTGTGAGAAGTTCCAATTACATGTTTATGCATTTGCTGAGTGTAGGCTTTTATCCTAGCTCTTTATGATACATGCCAAAATTTGGCATGTATCCTTCCAAGCCCCCTCCAAATTACAACAGCCCTTTGTCATCTGTAGACTGACATTTTCTAGTGATTTAATAAGCACAATTTTGATTAGCCATGTACTTAAATCTTCTTTTGCTGTTTCATATGAATTTTGAGTCAGGCTGAACAAGCTGTAGCTCTGCAGGAGCTTGGATAGCAGGAGAAAGTGTAAGAGCTGGAATTAATTTTAGAACTAGAAATAAGTTTGAGGTTATTTATTAGGTAAACAGTCTGGATTAACAAAAGTAGGGCATTTCCATTTTTAACACTGCATAAATAGAAGTAGCAAAGTTCAAATACGATCAGCTTTGCAGAGATGCATTTTAATTTCCCTCTGTGTTTTTACTTTGTGTATCAGCCTGACCTTGAAGGTCTGCCAAAGTGATAAAACTATCTTTTGAAAATGAAAGGAAAATGATAAAAGCAATGCTAGCTAGGTGATGATATGCATTTGAAAATCCCACCACATGCCCATCTGCATTTTTAGGTACCTTAAAAAAAAAAAAAAAGGGCTTTTAAATCTGCAAAGCAATCAGTCACTCATTGGGCCTCTGTGATGGCAGATTTAAAGATCTGCAGGTGCACTAATAAGAAATCAGCAGGGACTGAAGCAACACAAATAGCCGTATTATATGATAGAACTGAAACTGTAAACTGGGACAGGGTACAGGAAAGAACCTCAGCAAAACATGATGGCTCAAAATAAAAGTATCTCTGGTGAAGCTTCAGGAACTGAAGGAAAATATTTTGGGTTTTTTTTTTTGTTTTTTGTTTTTTTTTTGTTTTTTATTGTCCTGTTAGTGTTTTTCTGGTTCAAATATTTCACACCAGATGAACTGATAATTTTTTCGCACACCCAAATTCAGCAGCTGAATGCATGATAGTGAATTAAGCCCCATTGATACATACAATAAAACAATATTCAAGCAGCCTTTTTTTTTTTTTTTAAAGACATTGGAAGACATTTCTTTTTAAAGACATTGGAAGGAGAGTTCTGGGATTTAGGCATTGTCTGTTGAGCCTGCAGATTATAGAGGTAGGAAAGATTTCTCCATGTGTTAGGAAAAAATCTATATGAACCACACCAAAGCAGTCTTGCTTACTACACTGATTGGTAGTGGCCATGTTATTTAGAAAAAGAATGGCCGAGAAAGTACAAGTGAAATGAAGGGAATGAACACAAAGAAATTCATTCTAATGCGTTCCTCACATCTAGGTTCTCGCTTTGGTTTTTGTGAAAAGACATTTCTGAAGTACCACTTCATTCAACATATACATGTTAGCTCTTTCAAAAGTAGTCTAATACTTTGAAGAGCAAAGTTAGATATTCCCAGCTGTTGGATTTCTCTGGCTGTGATTACTGAAATACATCTGCACCACATTTTTAGCTCACTTGCCTACTACAATTGCTCTAGGTAATAGCTGGCAAGAAAAACACTGTTGTTTTATGAGAATAAGAGATTGTAAATCACTTATTCTGTGAGTTCAGTGTTTTCCTCCAATATGCATTTCTGAGAGCGAGTGAGCTGTTTTTGGAGAACACTATAGTACCCCCTTATTCTGTAGGATTTTCACTATCTTTTTGTTTGTTTTTCTGCATCTGAGTTTTTGAGATAGCTTTTCAAACTAACAGTCTTCCTCAATTTGAGGCACTCCTTAAAATAAATGTAGAAAGCAATTATCCCTGCCCAGAGTGACATGTAAGCTTGATGAAAAGCGGTGTTGGATTGCCTTCATTAATATATTCTAATGTGATTTTTTTTAAATCCTCTTTAAAAGAAACCAAATTAGTGAAAAGATCTCAAAATCTGGCATGTTTTTACTTTTTCCACGGAATAATTAATAGGATTTTCCAGCACATACTGTCTTACAGATACACAAAGTGTTAGTCATGCCAAGCAATCAAAAACATCTATAGAAGGGCCCAGGGAAGGGGGGCTATGGCTAAAGATAAATCTAAAGAGAGGTATAAAGGACATATTTAATTTTTAAATGAGAACTGTTAGGTTAAAGTCTGCCTTTCTGCAGAAAGGCAGGAAACTGCACAGCCTTACATTGCAAAAGTTTTTTTCTTTTTTATTCAGTTTACATCCTTTATCTATTTATCTCTCTATTTAATCTTTTTAAACAGCAGTGAGAAAAGACAGAATTGCCATTGATTAATATTATAATAGGGACATAAGCATTAGCTTTCATTGAAGACAGATGTAAGGTGCAGCTAAGCTGTCTTATAGAACCAGGACCTGAAAATATCAGCCTTTGCTCAAAACACCAGCATGTGTCACCAAATGAAAGAAAAACACAGGCTCTGAGCCCATGGCAGGAGGGATTTACAGACCTCCTGCACTGCAACTGTGAACGAGAAACTGAGAAAGCGAGAGACGCTGTGAAGGTCAGTGAAGGGTGGAGGAAAGACAAGCACAAAACACAGACAGAACAGGTTTTGAGTACATAACCCTGAGAAAAAGCTTCCACTGGGAGTTTTTTAACTGAGCTCCTGAAGTCCTCTGAAGAACATCCCTCTAGGGAAGCTGAGACTGTTTCAGTCTCATCCATGTTGATCCACATTCATCCTAGAGACCTGTTGTGTCTCATTTGTATTCACACCTCACACTCATGGACAAGTCTGGTACCTGTCCCCCAAGCCCTTACATAGCACTTCCAGAAAGGACTCCTCGCATTGACCCTACCCCTAAGTGCTCTCCTTGCCTTGTGCCAGTCTGACACAACCTTGAATAAAGTCCCTTGATACCAAATGAAGATTGTGAGACCAAAGGTGGACAGATTGACAGGTTAAGCTGGAAAGCCCAAAGAGCTCGTAGCAAAGATTGAATATCACACTGAAACTATATCACACAACTAGTTGATCTGAAGGACATTTCAGCTGGTGCCAGTCATGTCCTTAGTAGAGCTGTCTAAAGACCCCTTAGTGCGACCAAGTCATCCTTCAGACCTGGAATGACCAATACCAGCTTGCTAATTGCAGAACATAAAATGAAGCCAGATGGCTTCTGGTTCAGGAGATGCATTGCCTTCTCTTCTGGTTCCCACCAAGGACTGGGACTGCTATGTATGCTCTCTGCAAGATAGCCACGTTAGAGCACATCAATTTGGCATCAGCAAATCAGCTGTGACCAGCATCATAACAGAATTCTGCAAGCCCATATGCCATCTGGTCTGCTCTTCTCAAAGTTTTTGGCTTTGTTGTAGTTTTGGCAGCCAACTCAGACAGGAAATGATCACTTGAAGTCTGACACTAAGTTTCTTCCTGGCAGACCATCACTTGTTTGACCCTGAAATATGCTTTGAAGGGCTTTTACCCTGTTCCTAAACTGGTGAGGTGCACTGAGACTAGTTGATCTATGTTTTAATATGCAATAAAAGTACATCGTCTCTAGTTGTGGCACCCACCTGACAGGGCTGGGCAGATTGGTGCAGCCACCGAAGTGATGAGAGTAGTCAGGGAAGAACACCACCAAGCCCAGTGAACAGAAAAGCAGGGGTAAGAGAACCCTACTGACACTGAAATTAAAATGAAACTAAATGAAATCCTGACTTGTGCTATACCAAGTGTCTCTATATGGTAATGTGGGCTACAGTGGCCCTCAGATTCATGTCACAGGTTTTCCTTTCTGTCTGTTAAGGAAATTTCAGCTCAGACTAAGAAAGTTAGATGGGTTATATTTAGGTGAGATGTCTTCAAAATAAAAGAGAAAGTAAATTAAGTGGAACCCCTCCACCCACAAATGAGAAACAAAAACTCCAGTGTCCCAATGGATAGACATTGGTAAAGAATATTAACAAAACCTTTCTTATTTCTTCAAGATAAATACTCTTGCATGCAGTGAACCATCTGCACTGTCATTCTGTCCATCCCATAACGTGCTCTGTGAGTAAGGATTCAGGAAGATATTATAAAAAAGTTGAGGTTGGATTCAAGTCTGCTCATACTTATCTGCAATCACACTTAACTGATTTTTCAGATACTCTCATATTTTTCACTCTCTTTTTTTAAATCTAATTTGTAGAAAATCCACCATGCAAATTCAAGTCTTACTTATAACAGTACGAATATTATTTTAGCTACAAAATTGGAATACATTTAGAACATCTTTATTTGTTCATAAGCCACTGAGACTCAGAATGGAAACCTATGTGTAAACACAAGGGAAAGAAAACTGCAAGGGCAAATAAAACAGGACTCAGGGCAGAGTTTACTGAACAAGACGCTATCACATACAAACATATTTCTAAAAATGTTTCAACAGTTGTGCACAGCTGCCTAGGCAGTATTGTAGCTTTGAAATTTAATACCTCCAAATTAATTTCCTTCCTTGGAAAAGAGATTCCTGAAACTTTTCCCACTCATGCACACACACACATACACTCTCAAAACAGCCCCCAAATCTCAGTGAATTCATTGGCCAGAGAAAATTTCCTGGAGATCAACATGCACAACTTGCTCAGTCCATTGTCCAGGCAGATTGTGGGAGATTTGGCAGAAGGCCTGCTTGGGTAAGCCAGGGGCTTCTTAACAAACTAAAATGCAAAGCACGTAAGTGGAAATGAGGGCAACCAACGAAAGGAAAATATTGAAAAAAGCAGTTAGCTCAGGCATGTAGGGACATAATCAAAAAAGTCAAAACCCAGTTGGAGGTAGAACTGGAGATGGACATAAAGGATAACAAAATGTAAATTTGCAAAGATAGTAGAAATAAAAGGAAGCTCAGAAAATGGGCATCCATTTCTGAATGGAGAGACAGTATGGAAAAGACTGAAGTGTCTTTTTGTGTCAGGCAAAGCCTGCTGTCAGACTTCTGCACACATTAGTATACTTCACAAAAGAGAGGAACAACCTACAGTAGGGGAGCAGGGGAGCAATAGCTTAGGGATTACTAGTATATTGAAATTCATGAGGCTGAATGTGGGTCTTGAGCAGGAACTGTAAGAGGTGACTGAGGTGAGTGTGAGGCTGATATCATCTATGAAAAGGGGAGGTCCCTTATGACTGAGATGAACTTGATACTCCCAACTTCAAGAACCATAGGCTGGTCAGCCCCATTTCTGTTCTTAAGGTAATAGAGTGCATCCATTTCCAAATACATGGAGAATAAGGTGGTAATCAGGAGCAGGAGACATATATTTAACAAAACAAATCATGTTAGTGAACATCACAGAATCACAGAATCACAGAATCTACAAGGTTGGAAGGGACCTCTAGAGATCATCTAGTCCAACCTTC
>JAUBOD010000502.1:653774-666787 GCA_032353885.1 Nothura maculosa
ACCTGCTGGAGACACTCTTCTTAATGCACCCCAGGATCCCATTGGCCTTCTTGGCCACCAGGGCACACTGCTGTCTCTTGGTCAACTTGTCGTCCACCATGACACCCAGGTCCCTCTCTGCGGGGCTGCTCTCCAGCAGGACAACATAGGAGTAAAAATATATTTTTTCAATGTATTAGTCATGGGAATTTCTCCCTCACTGTTAAGTACACTGTTATGGAGAGTGAGTAAAACTCTAGGCATTATTTTGAGGCACATAAATAATGACAGTGAAGAAACTGCCTGTTAGGTCTCCAGAGGGATGACCCAGGAAAGTGTGCTAGAGAGGCCCAAGAAATACTCAGAAGCAGTAACCACAGTTTCCAGACAAGCTGAGTAGTTCTTTCTGATGCTTATTGAGACTTTCTCATTACGAGTTACAAGTAGCCCAATCTTACCAATGACTCACCTGATCAGAGCTGAGATCAGAATATAGGAGAGGAAGCAAGATTGAAATTAGGGGAGACTAGAGAGTAAGGAAATTGGATGTAAAACACACATCACTACTAAAGTGTATTTGACATGCCTTATATGCAAACTCCAGGCAACTTAGAAAATGTCCACAGAGTCAGGAATAGATATATAACCTCTGTCCCACCAATGGTCTGATTTGGATGTTGTGTTTTCTCTATGCTCTCTCTGTGCTCTGTGCTCTCTCATACTAATGTACCTTGTGAATTTCAATGTACTGAAATGCCTCCAGGTAAAGCCTCAAATTCTTGACCTTGCCTGGATTTTTCATTGTTCCTATAGAAGAAAACAATATTTAAGCCTGTACTAAATAATTCCAGAGGGATTTCCCAGCAGTAGGAATTTCTTGATCTATATTATTTTTTAATTAAATCTTTCACACTTTTTATTCCTGGAATATATATCTACATTGAGGAAATGAAGTGACAAGAAAGTGATAAGAGAGGAGGGCTAGACTAGCATTATCAGTCCTCCACTGCCAGAACTACTCTCATAGCCTTGTAATTTGCTGACAGCCTTCCTGGGTTTGTGATACTTAGGCTTAGCTTACCAGGAAGAAAAGAGTGTTGTGTGTGACACCATGTGACCACAATGTGCAGCAAATTTGGGCTATAATGAAGACAAACCATGCAACCGCATCCTGCATAACTCATGAGCTGATGTATATTTGAATAGCATGGGTTATCAAATACACTTGAGGGATCGTTTGTGAAATGTTCAGGAACAGAAAAACAGCCTGCTGATCACAGATCTTGGTGAACTATTTTACAATAAGATGATCAAATGAGACAAAGTAGGCAATTATTTCTAGAAGCAGACACCTTTTGGGAATAGAGCAGCAAAGTATCACAGACTAGCCACAATGACAAGACATTGACTGGTTTGTCAGTTCAGGCCCCAAGCCTGGGACTCCACCTAGATACACCAGTCTATTAATCTAGGGCTGTGGCTTCTTAAGTTAAAAAGCATAATTGTGTCTGCTGGCATTAGTATAATAAGTCTCTGGAAATGAAAATACATGAAGCATTTCCCAAATGGTCATGCATATGGTTATTCTTGGCTTCAAAGCTGAGTGCATTACCATGACGTGCTTCCCCCACCACACCTTTCCCAAGGGAAGAAACTCATGTCTCTAGTACTTTTGCATCTTCCTTTGAACATGTCTTAATATTAACTTCGTTCTTCTTTAACAATATATACTTTTTAATAAAGGAACTCCAGAAGTAAATTCCCATATGAAAGACAGTGTCAATACTCTCCCCCTACAATCTCTTTGTCTTTAAACAGGAAAATTGTTGACACATGGCTCAGAATATGAATATTTGATCAAAACGAATCTTCAGTGATTCCAGAAATTTCATGTCCCCAAGCGTCTTTTTGGCAGATGGCCAATAATCATCTACATTATTTTCCATTTGGATTCACCTTGTTTCAGGTTTAATGCCCTTAGAATAGAACAACCGTTATGGAAATTAGTTAGCAGCTGCTGTACATCAATGTTTAGAAAATTAATATTATCTACATTGCATGGCACAGAAGCTGAATTTTAATGAAGCATGGAAACTATAAGCAAATTGACCTTTAACCTCATCAGAGAAATAGTCAAATACAACTTTGTTTGAAAAAACTTACAATTTCCACCAGAATTCTCTGGATGTGATAACATAAATCTACAATTTCATTATAATAAAGGGAATTTAAGGGAAATAAAGCTTCAGTGTATTAAGGATGACAATAGATTCTATAATATTATGTGCTCTTAGTGCTAAGTCTTAGAAATATTTCCTCTTAATAGCATGACAATAGAAATTACAACACATTATAATAATAGGTCTAACTCATGAACAGAAATGATGAGATGTATGCTGGGAAGAAAACTATTTTTAAGCAGGCAACTGAGATTTCCCTTGGCTTAGGGATTGTTACCAGACAGTACAAATAAGACAGCAGAAAAGCCCTTGCCTTGCTCATTTTTTGGTCTCTGGCTTCTTCATTTTGTTGTTTGCATCATGGTTTTAATTTTCTTTTTACTGAACTATCCCAAAAGTTCATAGCTGACTTTTTTAATTTAGATCATCCATTTTCTGTTATACCCTAAGACTTTTATTACCAGATCATAGAAAAAAAAAAGAGAGGAAAATTTATTATCCTCATATGAGATATCATGGACATTTTAATCTGAGCTAGAAATATTTAGTTAATGTATTTTTCTCTCCTTTTTTAATAATTTGTAAACCCACTTAGGGAAACTTGCAGGATGTAGTTTTGCAAATATCTTCTAAAATAATTTTGTAGCCTTATTAAAAACCAATCCCAGTGATTATTTCTCCATATGTGTGCATATGGGGTTGGATTTTTTATAAACAAGTGTCAAGGCTGCCAAAATGAATTTACCTTGATGGTGCTGGTACTGTTAAAATGGTAGCTAGTATCAAAGGGTCTTCTGATGGAAAACCATACATAATTTCTAAAGGAGCTGTTTACTGGTGATCCAGGTGAGAGGAACAGGTCTGAAAGTTGTGGTAGCAACTTTTTGTTTCTTATTCACATTTCGTCAGTAAGGAAACCATTCTGAAACTCTCAAAAGTTAATGGATTTTAAAGAAAAAAATTATCATTACAAGACTCAAACATCTATAAATAAACTGACTCATCTGCATCCAGCATAAAGCCAGCTGTATGCACAGGAATGAAAATTAAGAGAACTTTGCAGGAAGTAGCAATTCTACTTATCATCTCCTTCAGACACAATGCAGATTAGAAGACTGCTACAGATCCATAAAGTGTTGTAAAACTACTTAAAGGTCATCACATGTTGCAATAAACTGTAACCTAATTTATTTTTTTAATGCTGACATGAATCTGCTGAAAACTAGAAAAGCTGGTAACTTTTTCAATTAATGTCAAAATGTTCCATTTTATTTTATAGGTTATTTTACCCATTCCTAGTTTAAAATGATGCTTTATTATGGCATCATTTTATAAGCCCAGTGAGACATTTTGACATTTAACGTAATCTCCCAGAAAGTCGAAAGAGAAATGGTTACAAAAGATAGGCTGAATCAAACGCCCTGAAACAAAATGTAGGAAACATTACTTTGTAAATAAGAGCAGTGATTAAAGTCTTGCTATTTCTCTCTTCAAATGGGGGGAAAGGCGAAGGTGGGGGGATTTATTTCCCTCTGCTCCTTAGCACTCTTCAGCATCTCCTTTGAAATAAAAAGTAAGCATCTTGCAATGGGAGACCTTTCAAAAGCAATAAAAATCCTTCTTGAGCCTTCACTTCTGTCTCACTATTTTACCTGTAGCCATCTGATGACAGCTTAGTACAGGGGGTATTATGGATTTAAACGGCAATTTATGGCCGGGCTCTGTTCCTTGCTGGGGCACGGCGGGTGAAGAGACAAGACATAAAGGTTGAAATAATCTCACTTAAAGAGCCTGTTTCTCCCAGTCCCCACTGCGCCAGCGCATGAGGCCAGGCAGCCACTGGGAGCCCCCCTAGACATCTCTCATTCAAGCCTTGAGAATGCTTAAAAATCAAGGTTGTTTAAGCCAGCCACTCATCAGGTTTGGCAGGGAGAAAGCTCCTGCTAATTAGAGGGTTTTGTTTACTTTTCAGCCCTTCTCTTGGACCCCCAGAGGGACTCTGACTTCCTCTGTTGGTCTTCAAAATGGAGCATTTCCCACTCTCTCCACAGTACCTAGCCATGGGGTTGTGGAGTTCCTCTGGAAAGCTGATTTCTCTGGGTAGGGTTTGGAGGAGAAGTAGAAAGCAGCCCAGGGAGATCCCTACAAGGGCCCTGCTCTCTCTGCGGCTTCTCCTATCTCTGGATGAGGGAAACAGAGGTCGTGTCTTGTTAAGGTTTTTTGTCTAAGCACAGACACATGGCCTGAAGTTTCTTCAGGTGAGCAGCAGCTGCTTCCTGGATCCTGAGGATAAGAGGCCCAAGCCAGTCAATAGGGCTTGGGCAAGAGCTCCTCACCAGTGAGATGGGCCTGCTTTCTGCACCAGCTCCCTCCTGGCTGCAGGAGAAGATCTGGACAGTTCAGTTATGGGCTGGGGATCACCAACAATGGCTGGGAAGAGCCCAACGGCATCAGGGCTGGAGCTAGACCATCAGAAACCTCAGCTGTTTTACACAGAAGATCCAAAGGCAACATCAGCATTTACTTGTGTGAGGGGACAGCAGAAAAGAGCGTGTCCCTGGAAGAGCTGGGACTCAAAGCAGTCCGTCAGAGCAAAAATTTTGAACAGCAGCCTCACAGGAGAGATATTTGGCCTCTGAGTGATGACAGCAGGGTGAGGTGGGTCTCCATCATCACCTACCCCTGCTCTCTGTCTTTTGTTGGGGTTTTGGATGTGTCATTGGGCCCAGGCGAGAGGCTACTGCAGAGCAGGTTGCCAAGCCCCAGGGAGCAATTGAAGCACTGACAGTGACAGAGGGTATGGCAATATTTTCATCCTGGATGAAAAAACTTTCTGCAGCAGTGAATTAACCTGCGGCTTCCTTATAAATCTTGGTTATTTTCTGCTGTGGTGGTGCTACTGGAAAACCATGAAAATGCATAGTTGGAACAGAACAAAACAAACAAAAATTTAAAAAAAGAGAAAAAAAAGAAAGAAAAGAGAAAGAGAAAAGCATAAGCTTTGCACAACAAAAAGTGAATGTGAGAACATACAGCGCTGGAAATCCCCTTGATCTAATGGCTCACACAAGGCATGTTTGTCTGTTAAATCCACAGAGTCCTTTGCTGGGACGTCTTCTAATACCCCAACCAGCCTGGTTTCATCGTGAAGGATATGCCTGCAAATTCTCCAGTAGGCCTCATTAGCTAGGAGTTTCTAGCATTTGCAGACGTGTTGGATTTAACTTGTATCTTACAGGCATACTTTTAATGCCCTTGTTATGACTGCAGCTGCAATTTTAAAAGATTATATCAGCTACAAATGACTGCAACTTTCTAACTGCCCATGGAAAGAGGACAGAAGTCACACTGTGTGAGTTCAGTTAGGAAACCTAGAGTTTTTTGTACTTCTGTGTTAATCAGAAAGCAGCATCCTAAGTGCCAATTTTACAAAGAACTCTCTGTCCGGTTTTCCTCCAGCCCTGATGCTGAACTGCCTGATCAATACTAAATCTAATTTATAATGATGGCCCCTGTGAAGCTTGCAAATGTTATGTCAACATATCTTAATAGCTTTGGCTTCCCGAGCAGCCTTGTTAGCTGCAACTTTCTCTGTTCCTACTACTCTCTTAACTACTTCCACCTACTGTGTCTCATCTGTAATGAGCTTGGCCAGTTCTTCCATCTTTCTTGCTCTGTTCTACCAGCGAAGGCTTCCGCATCGTCAGGTCCTGTTTTGTGGCAGCTCTCTGACAAGCACAAGGAAGAAAAAGAGGAGAAGAAGGAAAAAAAATTAATTCCCCTGTCGATGCCCCCCTCCCTGCAACTGATGAACCAAAGAAGGAAATAATTGCTACTCTCTTTTAATAATGGTACGTTTACAGAAATTTCCATAAAGATGATTCAGAAAGGAATGCATGGATTTCTTCTCTGTGGGGTGTCCAAAATGGTTTGCATTGTTCCATAATGTTATGTTATTAGTGTTCCATCTAATTTATATTTGCATTTCCTTTTCTCTAGGGCAAATTTTTACAACTCACTTGCAAAATACTGAAAGAAGTTCCGCAGGGCTACAGAACTGCATTTGCTAGCAAGCTTTCAAACCATTCTCTAATTGCCAAGAGGCTGGATCTGCAAGGTGTTAAATGGCTCCAAAGAAACACAGAGTTTTCTCCATCCTTGTTTGGAGTGGAGAGCACACAGCACTGCAGCAGGTCAGGATGGTGAGGAGATATGTATGTTTGTTAGGCTGGTTGAAGGATGGAAACTGGGAATGAGCCCACTCAGTGTCTATAGCTTGTACTATCTATAATTGGATATAATTGGAAGGGATTGCCTAACTCCTTGCTTGAAAGTGAAATAGAGGCAAATGGTAAGTCACAAGAGTTAAAGAATTGCTGTATTTCTAAGGTGTCTCACTGGCAGAATACATGCCACATCCACATGCATTGCAGAATAGTTTAGGCAAATCAGCTGTTACTAATTTGATGTTCACAAGCTCTTAAAGACTCCAAATAATAACAGGATTTCTCTTGCCAGTGACTGTGTAGGCACAAAGTCTCTATCCCAGTTGAACAATACAGGCTAAGATAGGAGAAAAAAATGCTACTGTTATTAATGACTTATTCTGAAGTAGCAGTAAAATCTCCTTTATATGCATTGGGAAACTGATGCAAAGAGATGCAAATGATTCTCTCAAATTCAGATGAGGTATGAATGGTGCAGGGACAAGGGCAAGATACAGATCCCCTGAGCCTCAGTCACAGTTTTTACACTCAAATCATTTGTCTACTTTCAGATATCATGAGTATAAAAAGTAAAAATATCTGTGCATAAAAAAACTGACACAGATAAAAGCCCAACAGTGGATTCTTAGTTTAGAGAAGTATTATGGTATTTCCAGAAATTACCCAGCTTCTCAGGTCAAGCTAAGTTGCGTGTAACAAAGCAAAGTGCAGACAAGCCTGAATGACATACCAGAGGATCAATGATTATTCTTTTATTTCAGAGAAGATCTAAGGTTTCATAGCCAATGGAAAGAATTATATTTAAAATTAGTAGTCTGGGAGAGAAAGAAAAATAATGTGAACGTACTTTCCTAAATACTTGATCAAAAAAAAAAAAAAAAAGAAAAGAAAAAGGCAGCAGCTTTTCTAGCCTTTATGGCCAGAAAGTTGTGAAAATTTCCATGGCTATGATGCCAAAGTGGCTGCTTTGTTTTCTAATAAGAGAATATTATGGTCTAATTAAAATAGGATAAACTTTTTCCACCTGTTTTTTAATGTCAATAACTCTAAGCTGCCATTTATAGCAAACTCTATGTGCACAACAGGGAAGCTGCACCTGCTTAAACATAGGATCTTAATTTGGCCAAAAATCTTTATGCTCAGATTTTTTTTTTATATCATGAGTGTGCATGTTTCAGTCAGTGCTAACCTTTCAGATATATTTGCAAAGCAGTAAAACATAATATTTGAAGTCTTAACCATGTGTCTTGGTTAGCAACTCAAGTTTTGTGTTCCAACAATTTTTAAAACTCTTAATTAATTCAAGGTAAGAAGTCAAAATCACAGAAGATTTTTTTTGCAGTGGGGATGCAAAGAATCCATCCATCTGTTCAACACAGGAGATCAGCCAAAATTTTACTTTGGAATGACAATTAGCTACCAACAAGGGCTCTTCCCCTCCCTTTGGCATGGTCCATCCCTTCCACTCTGGAGGGAAGGTCCAAGCCACAATACTATTCTTCTGTACCTCAGAAAATCCAGCAAGTAGCATTTGCAAATGCAAAAACACCAAGTTAACACTGAAAACAAAACCTAATTTCCACGTCAGCAGCTTGAAGATTAGGTCAGAGGGGAAACAATGCAAGTGTTTGTGTTAATAAATATTGTATGAGCTTTAATATGTAATGAAAGTTGTATTTCAAAAATAAGGAATCTGCTGGTCAAGAAATGCCCCACTATGCAATTGCATGGTGTCTAAAAGTAATTAGTGTGGTTTTCACAGTGGAACTGCATCTATCTCAGGCTTGTTTTTTTCCTTTCTTTTTGTTCCCATTTCCATAGATCAATTTCTCTCTCTTCATCTGGCTTTGGTAGTGAGCAATTTTCTTTATCAGGAAGCATTCTGTGCGGTAGGGATAAAAATATGCTTGCTCACGACAGTGAGATTCTTCATGATGAAGGAAAACTTAATATGCAGTACCCACAAAACTGTTTCTATACCTGGATCATAAGGGCAGTGGTAATGGATGCAGACTGTAAACATCCTCTAACATTTAGGAACAAGAATCTGTGATAAGAATTTAATAACCAGGCTGTGTTTTCAAGACAAAGACTAGAAATTTACAATGAAACATGTAAACTGACGTTCAGCTCAGCATTACAGAATCTACAACCTGGGTGCCCGCAGGCTTTAAGGATGACCTTTGGGAGACCCAAATGCCGGGTTCGTATGAAGATTGCCTGAATGAGTCCCTGAAGACGATGCACAGTGCTAGGCAGGATATAACCTGTTAACCTGTGCTTTTTTTTTTTTTTTTTTAACTTCTGTAATTCCCTTTTGCTTTGCACCCGTGTACCTACATGCTTTCTGAGGCTATTACTTCCTTGAAGATTTTATTCTTGTTACTCTGAGAGAATCCTCATCCCAAGGCTAGGGTTTTGCTAGATTAATCAAACCACAGTCCCCACACTTAAACTTCCTCATTATCATTCCTACATGCAGTGTTTGCATGAGTAGTGCAAGGTGGAGGCTCTCTGGTCTGCTCCAGCAGCACTGCTCAAGCATCAGTAGCCAGAACAGAACTTCTATCATGCCAGCCTTGCAACTGGGGCTGGGGCTGACCAAGCCCAAAGGTTTTCCTTGTACAAAAACCAAAGGAGAAATGTGTAAAAGAGCAAGAAATAAAGAAGCTGAAGACAAAACCACCACTGATCTCAAATGTTACTAAAGTTTTACTTTCACTCCCCATGCCTTGAGTCGGTGTGGCTGAGAATCACAGAATCATTAAATTTGGAAGGAACCTCTAGAGATTACCAACCCCTTTGGTGCAGTAGGGACCTCCAGAGCATGTGGCACAGGGCGGCATCCAGGAAGGTTTTGAAGACCTCCAGAGAAGGAGACTTCACAACCTCCCTGGGCAGCCTCTTCCAGGGCTCTGTCACCCTCACAGTTAAGAAGTTCTTCCTCACATGTAGATGGAACTTCTTACGTTTCAACTTGTACCCATTGCCCCTTGTCCTATCACTAGCCACTACTAAGAAGAGCTTTCTGTTTACTCAGATCAGTGCTGTGTTGTGACACACAATAGCTGTGTTTCTGTGGATGCTGTGGCTTGGCATGACATTGAACAAGCAACATCTGCAAAGCTGCATGGACTGAAGCTATCAGCGCTGCTCCCTGAACACTGCATAAACAGATCCTCAGGAATGCAATGGAGCATCTCCACTGGTCTTGCAAAAGTCGAATCATGCAGATGCCTTCACTCTTGCTGAAGAGTGAACGAGGTCGACGTATGGTCAAAGTGACTGTGACATGCTCTCTTGTGTTCCTGAGGCCCTCAACAAAGCCAGTGGAAGAAATTATACAAGGGCTCCTCATCTACTTCAATGCAAAATCTGCTGGTTTAGTGTGAGTAACATTTAGTGGTATTTTCAGCAGACTATGCACAGAAAGAGCAAGACCGCTGGGATGATCCTTTCCCCATTACAGGAACAAGCAGCTGCCAGGTGATGACGCATGACAGTTTCACAGCCATTTCGTCAGTGAGTGTCTGTAGAGCCACAGACATCTGAGAAGTTTTCAACAGATTAGATTAGCAAGATTTAAGGCAATCTGCGTTAAAAGTTCCTGACTTTTCTTAAGGGTCAGAATTTGTTAGCTAATATTTGCAGACAACATCCCCTACAAATCCTAGTCTAGACATAGCTGGTAAGAGGGAAGGGATATTTAAGCAGGCTCTGGAGGATTTGGTGAGCAATCAAGTCACTTTTTCCCTATTTAGAGCCAACCCTGTTAAAAACAGGAAAAGGTTCAAAAGGCTCAGTTGTGCTCTTCAAAAAAATCCAGGTAATTGAAGAGTTTCTCTGACACTTTTCCATTTCTGTTGTCAAAAGGAAAGTAAAACTAATAATGTTGGGGTTTAACAACAGAATACCTTTGACATACGGATTTTGTTTGGGAGTACACAAGGTAGATTGCTGTTACTTGCGCTTAGCAAATAGTGCACAATAAAATCATGACTAAAGGGCTGAGGTAGAGGTCAGACTTGCCACAAATAAGAAAGGGGAAAACAATGACATCTTTCATTTCTCTGTCACCCGAAAGGGGTTTAGGAACAGTAATAACCACACAGGTACACAATTGCCCACAAGTGAAGGTTTTTTGATCAAACCATGTAGCTATTTTTGTTTTTAACACTTTACAGAGGACGTCCAAATTTCAGCCTTATCATCACCACAGAAGTTTGAGCTTACCTTCTAAAACACTAGCAAGAACAAAAAAGGTAAAATAGTCATTATGGGGTCTGATTTGCTGCCTGGAATCTTTATTGCTGGTGGCAGACAGAAAAAAAAAAGTACCCATCTTAAAATGGCAGCTTGGTGTTATAAATAACTGTTCCCTGTGAGACTTTTGAGAGATATGCATTCAGTTTACTGAAAAAAACATATTTTTCTTTCTGTCACAAGAGTAGAGGTAATATAGCTACACACGAACATACTGCATTCTGTCTCAGACACTTCCCTGGAGAATTTCCAGTTCAGTTCTTATTCTTCCGTTTTTATAGTCAGTGATGATACATAAAGTACAGAAATAACACAGTTTAACTTCCAGCTACCAGGCTGAATCTCCCCTCTTAATCAAAGAATCTTGAAATGACTTTAAAACCAAGCAAATTTCATATGAAGTTTATGGTACAGAAAAAAATAGAGACCATTTGGATGTGATTTTTATAGCGAGACTTCTTATGGTAACTAAACCTCCTATAAACTGAATTATACAATATGAAATTCCTTAAGGTTTATTGTAGAGTGTGTGAGAGCTGAAATGAAGATAAAGATCTTGACATAAAAGGTGTGTCACCATCATTGAGGCTAAATGTGATTGATTTTGATGGAGAATTCAGATATATTTTTTCTGGAAATAATATTTCTGGAAATATTTAAAAGACACTATAGGTAATTGTTGGGTTTGCATTAATTCATACTGAAAAAATAGGGTATTTGCCTCTTGGTTGTTGCATAGACTATATTGCATATAGTTACATATTCAAGAATTTTTTTTTTCCAGAAACATTTGAGGCATTTGCTAGATGCTACACTTATAAGATTTTGGGCTTAAAATTTTGTTTTGGCATGCTGATCCCATGGTACCTGTTTATGCATCTCGTTCTTGAGTGTGTTCATTAGAATAATAATTACTTGCAAGGGCAAAGCTTGCTTTTTTAGTTCTGAAAACATGCTGCCCTTCTCTAATAAGGTTCTTTGAAGCCAGCACATTCTGTAAATAATTCAAGCACATCTGATTCAGGAAAACACATCCAAATGCCTTGTAGAAGTCATTTCATATAAATCACTGATGGAGATAACATCTTCTAGATCACAGCCTCTTACTCAAAGAAGGGGAGATGCTCACTGTGTCAGGATCCTTTGGCAATATGTGTGCAAGAAGCATCTTGGTGGCGCCAGCCACCTGCTTGCCTGTGTCAGGCAGGGAACAGCCTGGGCTTCAGCAAGAGTTCACCAATAAAATATTAGTGTGGTTCAGGAAATCTTGCACTTTCAATTTTTTTTTTTTTTTAAAATCAGGCTTCATACCTGTATCTAAATGCCACTGAAGGGAATGGGACATGTTTGTCAAGCAAGACAGGAGCCTTGGCTGAGGTTCTGTAAAAGGGAACAAGATACTTTATAAAGAAGAGGAATGAACTTTGGTGCTTGGTGAGGTGAGGTCAAGGGAAGCATATGCTGAATGCCACAGGTACTGCATTTAGTTACTGCAGGAACAAGTGCTTTCGAAATAAAATGAAGAGATATTTAATACACTTTAGCAAACATTCCCTGTTTCCCACAGAACAAATACAACAGAGGTAGCAGCCAAGTTGACCTACCAGTGTCTGCTAGCTGACCTGGAACAATTTGTTTGGTAGAAAATAGTGCATTTCCATTCCCCATTAATTTTTTTTTTTTTTTTACTAAAAAGTTGCTAACTAATGCTGACTATGGTGAGATTTTTTCAAGCCAGTTCCTGCAATGGCATAAGACAAGCAATTCCTTTTGTGACATGTAATTAAAATATCCTCTAAAAATAACAGTTTGTTGTTAACATCAACAGGCTACAGAAGAAAGGCCAAACCCAAATGCCACATGATTCTGAGCCAGCAATATTTCTTATCAAGCTTTAAGCACACAAAGACTCTCCTCAGTATTAATAGGACTGTTCCTATGCATCCAGCTAATCATTTTTAATCGTATCAATGTATCAGGACTTCAGTAATACTTCTAATAAAGACCTTGTTTTCAAATATGGCTTCCCTGCTTTCCTCAGTTATGTCCTGCAGCATAGAATCATAGAATCACAGAATGCTTAAGGTTGGACGGGACCTTAGAGGTCATCTGGTCCAACCCCCCTGCACACGCAGGGTCACCTAGAGCACATGGCTCAGGGCGGCATCCAGGCGGGTCTGGATCTCCAAAGAAGGAGACTCCACAACCTCTCTGGGCAGCCTGTTCCAGGGCTCTGTCACCCTCACGGTGAGGAAATGCTTCCTTAAGTTCCTGTGGAACTTTTGGTGCCTCAGCTTGCAGCCATTTCCTCTCGTCCTATCACTGTCCACTAGTGAATAGAGGCCAACCCCATCCTCCTCACTGC
>JAUBOD010000502.1:683796-727088 GCA_032353885.1 Nothura maculosa
ATTTTTTTTTTGGCTCAGGTCATTGTCAGATTCCCTACCCCCTCCAACCCAATGAATTTGCCTGTACTCCCTCCACAAAGTCTTTAAAGGATGGCATGAGGTACGCCACACTTTCCTTGTGCTGCTAAGTGCACTTCTGCAAGTGGAATAGAGTCATATCACAAAATAAGGACAGGCTGTGCTGTTTACTGCAAATGAGAGGCAGGAGATGCAGTGCAGGGGGGGCCAGGGAAGGAGCTTTTCACAGTCTGGTATTAAAGGGTAACTGTCTCCCTCTCCTTGGCTGTCAGGAAGAGCTGTTCTCTGAAGCAAATAGATGCCTGACAGTGCTTATTCTAAGTGTTTGGATTTAAAATAAGGACCTCAGACTTTAGTTAAGCATTTAACAAATAGCAAATTAAGATTTGCATTCCCAGAGAAATTACAGGAATGGGCCTAATCTCTGGTCTGCCACTCAGGCAGAGAAAAAAATAAAACTCAAAGAATAAATTGCTGTCTCCAGGCAGACAAACCCACAGCACCAAAAGAGGATGTCCTGCCGTGATTTGTCCTTCGAGGCAGGGATGACTCCTAGGAAAAGGCCAGTAGTTTAGAAATCAGTACTTTCCCCTTGCTTTTTGTTTTGCATGCTTCTTTTATTTTGTTTAAGCAGCCTTGACTGCAATTTGGTTACTTACTGTCTGTTTCTTCTCCCTCTGTTCAGGGCAAGTGCCCCTTTTTACTCCTTCTCCCCTTCTTGCCATAGCAGCAATCTGTTGCCCATCACTATTCATTGAATTGTGTCAGTGTCACAGCTCTCAAGTTCCATTCTCCTAAAAATTGCCAGTAATTTCAACCTAAAACATGCAGTGGGCAAGGAAAGAGCCTGCTCTGCAGCATCACAACGCTTGAAAGCCTCATCGTGTTTTTGTTCCAGTTCATAAAACTCCATCTTGGGGAACCGGAGGGACGAGAGGAGGGAAGCAGTGGGGGTGAGGCAAGTGTGGCTGATGCTTGAGCCTTAGAAAAGCGCAGCATGACAGTGGCTGGATCAGTTCATCTGGTCGTTCACCTTCTTTATGGCTTGCTGTTAGAGAACTGCATGTCTCTGTCCAGGCATGATAGAAGCTGAAGAGAGCATTGCCTCTGCAATCTGAAACATAGTGCTCTTTGAGGGTACCAGGAGCGTAAGTGCCATCCCCAGGTGCTGCGGGCAAGGGTATGAGAGCAGGCGAGAATGGGACAGCAAAGTTGGAGCAGATAATGGGCGTAAGCAAGGACTATGGTTCTCTTCTGTGACACCCCAGATCATCGGTGTGTGTCAGACACCTATTCTTACCCTTAAAACCTCTACTAACAGAAAGAATTTACAAAGAAGAGCAATGGAAATGTTAGTTTCTGCCCCAACTGTAGCTGAAGACTCACTGTTTTCTCATTTTATATCAGGTTTCCTCAGCATGCATTCTCCTGTAGTCCTTTAGAGATATTGGAGCCTGACTGCCCAGCATTCAGGGCATTAATAACTCTGATAGTCATTTCTTAACTAGGGTTTTCCAGTCTTCAAGCTTCATGGGTTCCTTGTTTTACCATTTGGTTGTCCACAATTGTACACTAACCGAAAGGCCAACACAAAAGCCTCACAGATGTTTCCAAACTCACTAGTCTTACACAACACCCAAAATAAATATGTACAAAATAGATTCTTGCTTGCTTTTCCCGGACTAAATTTCCTCACCGGTCCTGACTGTCAAGCTCTTTTAAAGCACTCAAGAGCTGTCCTCTTTTCCAGCCTTGTGGATCCTCCTGCCAAAATGGAGGCTCTTCTCTTCTTGGACTGTAAAGTTAGATTCATGCATATTCACAAGCTTCTTCCCTTAAAAAGTCTCGCTCAAATCCCTCCCAATATTATGGAGCTATCAGTAGATTGGCCTTTTTAAGCTGGTTATCCTCTGATTAAGAATGTTTCATTGCAATGGAAACTATCAAAGTGTGACCTTTCTCCACAGTCATTCCCCTTCATTGTCCCTGGAAATGTCCCCAAGCTGAAGATAAAAAGCAGTGGAGAAGGCAAACAAGGCCCAGGCTAAAAATGCTATTTACATGACAGAAATAGACTATAAACTGTATCACTGAGCTTGGGGAGCACTTTCAATCAAGAAATAAAACAGCAGGTTTTATTATAACAATAACAAAATAAGTGACACCAGTGCAATTTGATTTAAAAAATATAATAAAGATATAAAACAAAGCCAATAATATTAGTTTTGTTTCAGACTTTTCAACAGAGAAAAAGAGTTTAAAAATGTTCCAGCTAATCAGTTTACTGGCTTCTATTGTTTATCATAAGTCTTGCTAATTTCTTTCAAGAAATTCTTAATTCTTTTTTTTTTTTTTTTAAAAAAAAAGCTTGATTTCAAGTCAGGAACATTATTTTTCCTTTTAGAAATCTCTGACAACTTCACAGATGCTCTTATTCAGTGAGTAATAAAACAAAAATAGTTGTGATAGGGGCAAAGAGATGGTCTTGTTCGTGTATCTGAGTTTGCTAAGAGAAACTGTTAAAGGCATGTGCCATTTCCTGAGAGCACTGAGGTAAGGGGCAACAGCAGCAACACTCCCAAAATGTTAGACTAACACCTCTGATCCCATCATTTCAAAAATAACAATCTTGGATTTATATATATAATTTTTTAACACCATTCATTCATTGGTGACCTGCAGGAGCTTGGGTTTTCAAACCATGGAGTTTGAATCGTAGAGTTCAAACCGTAAGATATGTTAAGAAGTAACTATGTATTAGTCCAGGAGCAGAGAGTATAATATGTCATGGAACCTGAAAAGATTTGAGGAGCAGAGGAATGTAGGTAGTTCCAGTGAAAAGTTCAGACTGAATGTGTGAAGGGCCAAGGGATGTTATAGGAACCATATTTGAGGGGAATAAACACTCACTAAATGTGAGATAATCTTCAGTATCTACCTGAAGTTTCCGCAAGATTCCATGTAGAAGAAGACTCATCTTGCATTATGCAAGGAAGGATTTGTGTAGGATAAGGCTGCTGAGAAGAAAGGAAGAAGAACAACCCACTGATAAATCTCATAAAGTCTGTATAAATTCTGTCACAATGGGTAGTGATGGACAAGCATGTCTGTGCCTCCCATAAATCTGAAGTTTTTCACTCCTTAGGTTTGGGAATTCAAGGAGATGTTTTCTTCCATTATATAGATCTCTCTTGGAGCTGAAGCACACAAAGACCTCACAGGTGCAACTGTAAGGTACAAATGAATAGAAAGAAGTGAATTTTGAATGGAATGTCTTCTCTCTCATTCTTCTCCCTTGCACAATTCAAGCTAGTTTTCTAAGTGGGGGGATCGCATTAAGCAGAATTACACTCTATTCCCTTTTGGACTTCTAAAATAGCATGTTAGATGATGGAGGACTAAAAAGATTAGAACTCTGAAATTTTTAAACATGAATACTCTCCAAAATCTAGAATCCAAGAAATGACTGAAACATATTTTTCTTGTCTTATTTTGTGCCTGCCAAGTGAGTTCTCTCATTAATAGATCAAGTATAAATAGCCCACACATTTGGCTCTGGTAATTTTCAAAATATGATATACATAAATCTAACTTTATAATCTCATGATAAGTATGACTGCATGAAGAAATAATAAATGATACACTGTGTAATGCAGCTTTAGATGCTGCCAGAATATTTTATTGCTGTAGCAAGATTCAAGTCATTCATTGTGGTGGAATGGCAAGGAGGAAGAGGAAGATATTTTTCCTTTCTCCTTCTGTGCCCCATAGAGAAGCCAAATGATTTGCAATAGTCCTTTTGCAGAGAGTTAGCCCCATTTTTTCTGTTCTCCCTGGTAATTTGATGATGGGCAGAGCTCAGCCTGGACTGTGTAAGGACAAGTCCCAGAGAATTCTCTAGATCACATCAGCCTAGGCCAAAAATGTTCTTGGTTTTACATGTCTGCAACATCTCAGAACCACCTGAGATAGAGGAGTATGAAATGTTACTGCTAAAGTTGAAAGAGCACGGCTCAGGATTTTTTTTTCTAAAACTCTGTTTGGGAAGGAGAGATAGAAACAAGGATGCAAGAGGCAGAGGAACAGGATATGGGAGTTGAAAAGTTGCAGAGCAGTCAGCCAATCTCAAGTTTTCCACATTTCTTGATATATTTTTGTTCCTTAGCAGAGCTGAAACCCCAAGTCCCAGATGCCTGCACTCTTAGGATTTTTCCTCTCTGCAGACACTGCTGCAACAGCATTCTCTGGAGACATGCTTAGGCCCCTGATGAATGAGTTAGCTTAGGTAACACTATCTATGTAACTGGGACAGCTGGCACAGAGAGCTGAGCACTTGCTCAGATATTCAGGCAGCCTTTGCATCCCACACAGAGTCCTGTATTGCCATGACTGTCCTTCAAGCAGGTTCAAAGCTACTTCAGGTAAGTTTCTGCAGGGACTGCCAGCCCGGTCAGTCAGCCCTCAGCTGCATCCCCCACAGAAATATGGAGAGGCACTTATATGACTATCCAGAGTACAGTCACATGCGTCTACTCAGATTGCAAGGGTCCAGACCTCTTCTCTTATCCTCATTCAGCATGGCTAGTACATTTCATTTTTTCTCTCACAAATACGCAGCCTGCACTGACAGCTGAGTGAGGCTCCCTGCCATATTCTTCAAACCTCAACCAGTCAAAGTCACAAATTCTTGAGTGATGAGCATGAGGAGGCAGTGACTTTTCCTAGAGTGGTGAATGAACGAAAAGGGGCTAATTTAAGCGGGCATACAACTGTTATGATAGAAAGACCCTCAGGATGGACTGCTTCCTTCTCCTGCTCTAATCTAGGTGTAATGGCATAAACATCTACAGATTTATTTGCTACCTCTATAATATTATGCTAACTATATTTACATACATATGCATATACAAATACACATACATATACAGACACATATATTTATATATGCGCATGTGTTTATCTCTCCAAAGTGGTTAGAAGCAAGTAGTGAACTGATGAAAGAACGAGTTCTTGATTAGCTCAGAAAATATATGAAATTTACAGGAACAGAAAATAGAACAAAAGATTGGGCAGAATCATGATTTGTCAAATGTGCAATGTAGTGTTTATCTTATGGGATACCCGGATGGAAGCACAGTAATGAGGAAAGTCCTCTATGTCTAGTTGATATTCTTTTGCTTGTTCGTTTCCAGCAAGAGCTACTATACATCCATCTGCCTTCCCCAGAGACAACATAGTCTTGACTTGTCTGGTCTCTCACTACCTTGACTTGCCTTCCTTAAGGAGCTGGGAGAGATAGCTCCTTAATTCACCATTGATCGCCTGTTAATTCTGCACACGCCCAAATGTGGAATAGGCTGTCTTTATAAACTTCTCTGATCACATATTCCGCCAGGCCAATCTGAAAGGCTAAATCCTACTTAAGAAAAATCCTTCCTAAAACTGGAATGAATCCACCTGATTAGGATGAATCCACCAAACTAGAAGCATATTTACCAAGACTCTCACGGTTCCTTGGAGCTGCACTACTGAAAGAAGTAGCTCGAAAGCAATTGAGGGCACCAGAGTATCTGATCAAGCACAGGCTGCAGGACTTGCTTCTCAAAACATCAAAATAAGCTATACTGTATTTAAAATTAACCTTGTTTAATACATCCTTTCTTCAGATAAAATAGCAGTAATTGAAGCAATCCATGTACAGGGAGACTGCAGGAGAGAAGAGAGAAAAAGGGAAACAGGCAGGCGGTGTTTCTTATTTTTTTCCATCATCAGCAAATAACAAAGTTTTGTCATCATGAGAAAAGTTACCCACCACATGGTATATACCTTAGGACAGGATTTGTTCCTCTATATTGCTATGCCTCTTCCATTTTTCCATTCTTGATACCGATAAGTTACCTCATGTTGAGCCCATCCTGATTTTCCCACCTCAGAGCCATTTTGTAACATATGGTCTATTAAATGTAGATGTGCAACTGCTTACATAACTTAAGGCTTGCTGAAATACAGAGACCTAAGTATATAACAGATGCTCAAATGAACATGGGAATGAACATGCTGTGGTTATAAAATGATGATGATATTTCTCAGAATCAGATTTACTCTGCTCCTCCTGCTGAGTACACCTGCCCTATGATGGTGATATACGTGGCTACAGCCAGTGAGGCTTTCTAGTTCAAAACTAAGCTTAGATTTTTTCCTCCCTCTTTAGTGCACTTTTAATCCGTCTGCCACATGCAGACACCTTCTTTGGGCAGGACTTTGACATGTTTGTCAAAGCATTTCATTAACATATTCAGGGCATACCCCCCAGTAGACTTTTTAAGTGCAATGTGCATAGACAAAAATAACTCTAGAGGAGCAAACCCACGTACTCCTTGTGGGTTCACAACAGGGTATAAACAAATCATTAGGAAGGAGATTAAAAGTCATAAGAGCTGCAGTTCGAAGAAAGGGAGCCTTGTCTCATGATTTGTTCTATTAGTTCATGATGCTTTTTCAGAGGTGCAGGATTCTTCATGCTGTGAAGGCATATGATACTATGAGTTTTGTCAAGGGAACATTGCCAAAGGACCCTTGACTCTGTTCTTCTGCCAGATAGAGCTATTCCAAAGGCCAGATAGTATTAACTTCTGGCTCCTGCTCCTTTGCTTTGCTCAGGTAGCAAAAAGGTAATAGAGCTACTAATATCCAGCTAGGTGTTCTTCAAGGATTTGTCATGTGGGGTAAATCTGGTGTGAATAAGTTTATACCATATGCTTTTCCCTCATGAGTCCTGTGTATTTTGTGGTGTTCAAGGCAGGTTAGGAGCAGAGCTAGCATTTTGGACTTCAACAGTCTGAGGGTCTTTATATGACTGCAGAAGTCACTGGAAATTATAGTAGGACCAGAGCAGAAGTGAAAGGAAAGGATGCCACAAAAGAGCTTGCTCAGATAAAGGTCTATTTGCAAAGTTCTCTTGATTATTGACTAGAAAAAATGACTTTTTTTCAGAGGGTGAGAACTTGCCTTCCTGCACTTGGCACTGCAACTGCAGAGTCCCTAGCAGGTCCTCTGTTTTCCTCCCACCCTGGTGCCCTGGCCATGCACTACACGTGTTGGGCCTGTTCTTACACGGCTCTGTCATTGCCTCACTGGGGTCACACCTCATGTGTTTAGTATGATTTTATCTCTCTCAGACTGCTACATCTCTGTCAAAGCTGTCTGACAAGTTATTCAGGGTCAGTGCTGATGAACAACACCGACACAGGAGCATGATTTCCTCAGGACTGCTCATCTGCATGAAATAAGGAACCTTTCTCAGTGTCTGCAGCAACCATACAAATAGCATGACAGAAACCAGGCTCTGAAGCAGGAGTGGTTCTTTTACTAGCAAATCTTTCCTATTTAGTATCCTCAATGGCTTTGCTGCCAACAGTTTAATCACCTTAGAAAGCCATGGATCCCTTTGACAGTAAAGGATTCTACCTAAAATTACCTCTGCTGCTTCTTCCTGTGGCTATATTGTCAGACATTATCAGCAAATATTTGCTTGTTATAGACTGTCATTGGGGAAAAAAACATGCCAGTCTTCTTGCCTTCCAGGTAAATAATGCTTTGTTGTTTACCCAGAGAAGACCGTCTTTCCTGAATTGTTCTTTCTGTGTGTATTTCTCATCCAGACAAGCTGACAAGAGTGACAAGCTGCACCCACAAGCGCAAGTAATTCTAAGTATATAAAGGAGTGAAACCTTTATACTTAAAATGGCATGAGTTTGTTTTCTTGTTGTCCCCACCTGCATCTTCCCAAACTTCATCTCATGCCTTATAGAAGGGGAAGAAAGAACATTTCCAATAATGAAAAGCCTCATTGTTCCTAAAAGGAGGGTATTTTTGCTGCATTAGAAAAATGAGGGATTTTGGAGTGGAAAAAAATAGATGCAAGTCAGTAACTGCTTCCCAAGTTCAGTATAAAATGATAAAAATATTTCCTTTTGAAAATATTAAGAAATATTCTATAATTTCAAGAAAACATCAGATTTGAAAACTCCCACATTTCTCCTTTTTCATTTCCTTATTCTTTCATTTGGTACTACAGAAAAGCTGAAGCCTTTATTTTATTTATTTTAGGGTAAAGGGAAAGGTAGGAGTTCCAACTGAAATGCAGACACACTACCTGCCAACTTTCATTTCTCTCTTTGGAAAAACACAGAGGGAACATACTCTGAGACTACTATGTAAAATGAAAACATAATTTTAGGTACATATTACTATAAAAAATATCATAAGTACAATAGTATAAGCAATGATTGTTTTAAAAATAATTGTGAAAAATAATAAAATAATAATAGTAATAATAAATTTGTACACAAGATACCAGTTCTTAAGTAATGGTCCTTGCTTCTGGTACAAATGCAACAGCTTTATATCTTTGGCATGTATAATTAAATTAATCATATAGTATTGTTTTATTTGTCTAATAATCTAGCTTTTCAATGGCACCTCTGAATTGATGTTAATTTTTATCCTTTTTGTTCAGCTTTCTCTTTTTTTTTAAAGCCACAGATTAACCAGGCTTGTTCTAAAACGACATCAACTCCTTTTAAATCCAGATATATGAGACATAAGCAAGGGAAAATCTGAAGTCTTTCTAGCAACCTGTGTTATCCTGAATCCTGCAGAAAAATGCCTGAGTCAATTACACATGCTCCCTCTAGACCCTGTCTACATGTTAGAAAAGCATCTTTAACTGTGTTTTAACCTTAAAGTCATTCACTGAAAGAAAAATGATTTTGTTTTAGTCCTTAACAGCAAAGAGCTAAAAATTTATTTGAAACTGTTTTGTGCCAGACTAAATACTGATGATGTTTTCTTAAAAACATGAAAATGTGTGTTGTGCTTCTCTTCCATATAAGCTTGCTTTTCTCATGATGTGATTCACTGCAACATATAAGCCTTTATTCCTTTTCCTATACAGGGAGTCATGTAACTCAGAGTGTTTTCCTGTTGTGACTGAGAAGATGAGGAATTATAAAAGACTAACACTACAATTTAACGCTTCAGAGAAACAGTGTATATCATTACTCCTCTGTAGCCAAGCACACTAATTAATATTTATTGCACCTGTCAAACCAGTAGCCATGGTCAATCCATTGCTGCAGCAGTTCAATGGGAGGCTGGGCACCATATTTCTCCTTGGCAGGCATGTTTAGGTCATCAACAAAGACAAAAGCCCTTTTCCCCAGTGGAGCACTGTAAACCCTCTGCTTTCTCCTGCAAAATTAAACCATTAATTTTATTCATGTTAATTTTCGTCTTACTTTGAAACAGCAGAAAAAGAGAGTAAGAGAGAGAAAAAGAGGGAAAGGGAAGAAAAGAAGAGACAAAGAAGGAAGTGAAATCACACACTTTCAGGGGAGCCTGTCTGACATTATTAGAACCAGTTCTTTTGGAATCCATGACCTTTTATTTTTATCAGATGTGCCGTAAAGGTCACAGAAACATGGGGAGGACATAGTTATAAATCCACATGGAGTTTAATCAAAGATGGCACGTTGTTCTGAAGTAAACAAGCTAATAAAACTATTCTAGTTTAAACAAAAAAAAAGAGCAGGAGAGAAGAAAAATCTTTGTTAAAGAATGTCAACAAAGCGCTGCTGAACGTGAATGGCTATCAATGGAATTAATTAAGCAAGAGGGACTATAATAAGTGAATTTCGGTATTGCACCTACGGTAGCCACTTTGGCACCCTGAGTGAAGCTCTTTTATTTCCAGTGCTGTGCCTCGTTCCAAAGCATGTCAGAGCGCACAGCGTGCTGCTGGGGAGCTGCATTCACTCCAGCTAATTACAAGACAATGAGAACTTGAACTAAAGGCAACTGCAGAGCAGATTGCTTCAGTTCTGCCAGTTTGTATCCTGATTACACCACGAACACTTGTGACACTGCGAAATAACAGCATAAGCAGAAGAGAGATGGGATGTTATACCCTCTGCTTCAGTGTATATCAAGAAGACAAATTTTAATTACGGATTCTGTAAGAACTTCTCTAGCTTTTTTTCTTCTTCTTCTTCTTTTTTTTTCCAAAAATGTTTAGTAAGATTGTCAGCAAAAGGATACTGTGCTCAAATTCAGGTCCTAAAGAAGCCATAGGAGCCATTTTCTAATTTGCTACCGCTAAGACTGGATTCGTTGGGCCAGGTCCTTCAGAAACGTCTAACATGTCTAACATGCTACTTAGCCAAGAGGGTCAACCAATGGAAGGGCAGGAGGCAATGTTGAGACAGTGACTATCAAGTGTGAATCTGGTGAAAAAGCTTGAGAACCTACTGACTGGAGGAGGAGTAAAGCATTGACTTCTTCTGGATAAGCTTAGGACCACCTTAGTCAAGATCACTCCTCAGGAACTTCAGTCCTTGAAAGCCCTGAATTCAGATGATTAGGCTTTAAGAGTATACTCTGTTTCTGTGGACATTGCTGGAAAACAGTCAGTGGATTTGTATATTAATATTATAAGTGCATACAAATCACATGATACTTCTCCAAAAGGCCTTGGCCTGGGTTTTCAGCAGACATGCAATATGCAGAGATGTAGATAAACGCTTTGAAAATCCTGCTGGCTGTCTAAATAACTCTTTGAAATAAGAACTGGTTGTCAAACTCACTAAAGTACATTTGAAAATCACTCTCGCAGTTACATGACTCAACAGATGTCTAAACATCTTTGAAAATACAACCTTTTATGGTTATGTATATAGGCACAGATGTATATATATATTTTGTCTCTTGCACTAAGACTTCTTACTAAGATAGCTCTGGATTCGCAAGGAAGATTTCAACTTTTGGTACTCTACCCTCTCAATAAAATCACAGTCTAGCTAGTGCTACAAGTTTTTCCACAGGGTCCTTGGGGAGAGATGGGCACTGCAGGAGAGGTTCAGCAGCAAAGCCAGTGTCCAGGGACCTTAACCAGAGGACATGGATAAGACTGTCAGAGCAAGGTGAAATTCTGCTTTTTAAGGACAGTAAGGCACTCTGTCGCCAGGCTCTTCTCATTTCTCTGTATAATAGCTCGTTACTTGGTACAAGCAATGGAAACTATGCCAAGCCAACCCTAGAAAGCCATGCCCTTGTGTAAGGCAGCTCTCCTGGGAAATGGCGTAAATCTGGGACGAAGGCAAAGGAGAGCTTAAAGCTTAGGTCTCCCTTGCTGCTACCAGCAGAATCCCAGGGAGCTGGAGGCAGCTTGCTAACACCGGAGGGCTGAAATGAGCACTAAGTGCCCATGTCTGTCTCACGAGTCTCACCTACATTTCCTGGCTCTTTAATTCCTATGCAGGGTTTATCACACGAGGCTGATGAAAAGTATCAGGAGCTACTCTGTGGGCTGAATGTGCAGAGAAGCCATTTTCTCTGTGCAAATAATTATAGAACTAATTCTCAGGTCTTTTGTCAGCTGTCTCCTCTCTCCCTTAAACACCATCACAGGGCTGCAGTGCAATAAAGCAGGTCCAAAATAATCCTCAAAATTAATATAGCTTGATTTAGGTGGCTCTTTATTTTATAGCCTGGTTAAAATATGAAGGAGATTTAACCAAAAAATAAACTTTGTATTTGGCCCATTATGTTAAAATAATTCCGGAAGCTAAATGCCTTGTTTTGCAATCCTCATGTTATAGTGCTTTCCTTTTCCCCTGTTTGCTGGCCTGCTAGTCAGACATTGTCTAATAACAGACAGAGGAGCTGCATCAGAGAATATTTTGCATCAGGGAAACATGGGAATTAGATTCAGAAGAGATGTCTTGTGTTGTTCATGTCTTTACCAAAACAGAGTTGTTTTGAGTTCTGTATTTCTGTCCAGTTCATTTTATGCGACCCAGGAAATGATGCTTTCATTGATTCTCCTGAAGTCTATTCACTAGTGGGAGATTTTATTTTTTCTTAACATGCAGCCTAAACATTCATTACCTTATTATGGTTCAGAGTGAGCTGAATTTAGCACTTGCAGCATGTAGTTGTAATTTTACCTATCAACTAGAAGTGTACTCTACTGTATGAAAAAAGCAGGAATTATCATACAGCTCCTGCCTGATAAAACATTACTCAAATCCTGTAATGTTTTCAAATCTTGAGCTATTAATAATTTAACATAATTAATTCAAAACACTTCACTCAATGTGAACCAGAGAGGGACGATAGGGAAATGATGCATATTCCATCTTTCAAGGGTGGAATTAAATATGGAAAACAAGGAAAAGATAAAGAGCTGCCAACACTTACTTGGAGTGTAATTCACCTGTTTTGAACTTGCTATAAATTTCATGTTCCTAAGACTTTCAACTAACTTCACAGGCAAAAATAAAACCCTTTCGCCTATCACAAGTGAACAATTTAACATGGTTAGAGCTGTTTGTCAAGCATAAGAAGAAAAGAAACAAATTAACAAATGGGGGAGAATTTTCTACAAAGGGAAATAACAATTAAGTAAAAAAACCAGTTTTGTAAAAAAGCCTTTAAGAGGCTATATGCATAAACTACTTCCTCTTTTTTTGTTGGTGCTTATCAGTGAGCAGCATTGTATCACTAACACTTTTGCTTGATTAAATATTCCCTAAAAGCAGCTTGTTGTTGCTCCTTTCACAACAGGGTGTTTTTTGAATTTTATTTATTTGAATTAAGGCTGGACCCAACCTTTGTTTTCCTGGTTGGAAATTCTTGCTGTTAGACAGAACTGCAGGTGCTAAATTATGGCACAATACGTCGCAGCTGCAGAAGTGCACCTGGAAAAAATTAGGCTAGTAATGAAAATTTCACCTGAAAACTGCCAAATTGGTAGTCTCAGAGATTGAATACTTCCATTAAGCTGAAACTCAGGGCTTATAAACTAAGTTATAAATATTGAAACTTTGTCCTTCTCTACTTTGAGCACCAGCAATTCTTTTAGATGTTGTTCTTTTTTGCGGGGGGAGGGAAGGAAGGGAGGAACACAGATAGACTATGTTCATCTCTTATCTCCATTAAATCCCTGGCCAATCTCTGCTGCCAACAGAGGTACCAATTAGTGCTAATTGTAGTAGACACTAATAGTGTAGACACCTGTCACTATCTATTGAGCTGGGACCATCACTAAATTCACAAAGGCCACAAAATAGCATCTAGAATAATAATGATCATCGGTTTGATACGGACCCAGTCTGAAATTAAACTGTTGATTCTATGATGAAATGCTGAACAATGCTTTTCAAAGGTACCACAGTGTAATGGAAATAACACACATGTATAGATACATACATATATATATATATTTACTACAGAAACACAAAAAATGATACAAGACTAGTTACCATAGCAACAGTGCTTCCTGCGCTGCATGGACCGACAGTCCTCACTGTTTTGTAGCATTACAATGGATTCGCGCTAGATCGAGAGAAGCTGAGTGGCAAACCCTAAATGTCCCCCTGGGCGGTGGCAGGACCTGTGTGGGGAGAATGATGAGTCCCGGCCTGTCCGGATCCCCCATGCAGCCGGTGCGTGCATAGCTCATGCCTGAGCATGGAGGCAACCTTCAGGCTTTCCTATTTCGCATGTAATAATGCTGTAATTTCACACATAATATGTCACAATGCAATGAAAGGTAATCACCTTTCATTTTGACAAAAAGCATGCGGCGTCTGTCAGCTTCACGGCAGCAAGGGCAGTTCAAGGGCCGAGCCTGAGCGTGGTTCCAGGCCACCTACTGATAACGTGATGCAGGTTGCTCTGCTAAATGCTCCCTCCTCTCCACATGGCTGTGGGAAAGACAAAAGCCCTCGTGATGGGAATGGTGCTAAATCAGCCATCCAGACACAGGGCATGTCCTGCTTGTCTTGGGAACAGCGAATGGCACCTGTTAGTCTTGGGGGAGCCTGTTGTTCCTGTTGCAGTTATCCTGCAAGCCCTATGAGAGTGATAACAAGCTCATAAAACACTGAATGCTAGAGATTACATGCAAGCATGATAGAGAAAAATTAAATCTATTAAAAATCCCTGTCATGCCATGATTTGCTATTATTTTTTAATTTATTGTAATATATACTGTGCATAAGACAAAAGCTAACATACATAAATGAGAGGGAAGTTAACAAACATATTAATTTCCATTCTAACCTAGACCTCTTGGTCTAGGAAATAAATGGAAATGCTAGGTGAGTGGAATCTGTTGCTAAACCTTCTCGACCAGGGATCCCTGCAGAGATGCCAACATAAGACCACTGCTTGTGAGGGATCTCTCTCTGGCGATGAAAGGAACGAAGCACAGTATTCAAAACAGGTGATTTTTGCTCCATGTAGAGCAGTTGGGCAGCCACAGACTTTCAGGCAGTTTTCTTGCAGTCCAAGGAAAAGGAAAATCCAGTCACTCACATATGGGATTAGGAGCCATGAGGGTCCCTGCAAGTTCTTCCGTGCTTGCAGATGAATACTTTGTAGACCTGCAGGTACAGGTTTAGATAAAGCTTTCTCCTGATATAAGCATGATTCTTTTTCAATATACAAAGTACCTTTTCAGCTTTTCATTTCTGGGAGAATTTTTTTAAATTTTCTTGGGGGAAAAATTGCTGAGCTGCTTCTTTCTATTTCTAGTCTCTTGTAAGGCTGCATCTCCAGGAGCATAAAAAAGCTGCTGCGATACCTAATGGGTGCAGGGATCCTGCTAAGAACAGTTTCTTTCCTTTGTCCCCCACCTGGAGGGAACACAAGAAAAGGTCTGCGTTAATCCCTAACTCTCCAGGGAGAACTCGGATCAGGAGTTCCTTTTGCTCACCGGAGAACTGTGCAGACAAGCATGGAAAAATGCCAGTTCAGTCCTTGCCTTTCAGGACAGCACTTCACGTTCCCCAAGCAGGCGTGAAGTGACATGCTTAACAGCGCAGCCTGCCTATATGTCCTGATGCAAAAAATCCCTGTGAGCAGATAAGTTTCAACTCAGGGAGCTAAGTGAAAGTCTTGAAAAAGCCCTGTCTGTGATAGAAAATACTCAGCAAAAAGTCCCTATTTTTGCCAAGGATTAATTAAATGTGGTCACCAAGGAACAGCTCAGGAAAGAGAACTTCAGAACAGAAGCTGTAATCAAACTACAAACATCACTCAACCCACATTTGTTCTGGCAGGTGGGTAAAGGCAATCTGCTCTGAGACAGAGGCAGCACGAGAACAGCTCCACGGGAGAAGATGAAATTGCTTCAGCAGCCCCTGAAGAGCATCTTTCACCATCTCATGTACCAGACCAGAGACTGACACAGCAGAGGATGGGCTCCAGCCCTAGTCTCCCCCCTCACTGCCATTCAGTGGTGGGCTTGGACGAATGACAATGGACACAAGTGGAGAAGTACAAGATGTCCGTTCTTTGTCTACCAGCTCAAAGAAGGGCAGTCCAATCTTTCTCCCTGGGGATGAAAGAGATCTCATTTTGAGAGCACACTGTGCACTAACTGTTAGTTCCCTTATTTATTTGACTTCTTAATTCAGTACGTGACTTCAGGCATGTAGTCAGATGTCGGGTGTTCATTTTCAGTCAGTTGACAAAAAGCCTGGGAGTTTGAGTCATTTGATCAAATACTCCACAGAAATAATCACTGACTGAATCACTCTGACAGATCTGGGATGGGTTTTCCTTTAGCTGATTTCTTTATAGACCAGAAAGTTACCTTTTCTGTGTGTAACTTAAGCATCCTTTTGATCAGGCAGCTTAGCAGTGTTTGTTATACTAAAGGTACAGGTTGTACCACTGTCACCACCTCCTGCTGCCTCCAATCTGCCTTAAAGCCATACGCCAATGACTCCTTCACCCTCCGCTCTCTGGGATCACCACTTGTGCATTCTTAGTTGATGACTGTCCAGGTGCACTGACCTTGCATTCATACGGTTTCCTTTGCCTTTCCCAGGTCCTTCTGCTCTCCCAGGAGAGCCCTGTACTTGCCTAGGCCCTCACTCATGAACTGCTGCACTGGAGACATTTTGTTGAGGTTTCCTGGACACCACCACCAAGCACAGCCTTCTCTTAACATTTGACTTAATTTCCTCAGCTTTTATTTCAAAACACCTAACTTTACCTCAAAAACCACAGCTACCTATAGCATGCAGTCTAAGTGGGGTGCCATGTCATTCCAGCATCGACCTTTAGCAGAGTAGATGGTGCCAATTTGTACATAAAATGCAACATGCCTTTTGCTGAGATTTCCGATTTAGTGCCAGATGTTTAGTAATAAAGATGTTAATAAAATACAAACAACGACCTTTCATACAAGGATTGTTTCTTTGCTCTTTGCTTTTACAAGTCCCGGTGATGCCCTGGAAATCTTAAAAATCAAGATCTGCAACATCTGTATTAAAATTTAATTTAATTTGAGGAAGTGCTCATAGATGCGTTCGTTAAAGATACAGTCAATCCAAGTAAATATTTCCTGAAATTTTCTCCATTTCAATGGTGGTAGCCAAAGAAACTGTACTAGGAATAGGAAACTATACTAAAAGCTATTCCATAAAGATCTAGGAGTCGAATGAATAACTCCTTGTGGTCCTGGCCAAACAAAATCAAGGAAGAAACTTCATCTATTCATATAGCTCTCTAAGATGGGTGGATGGTATTTCTCAATCAAAAAATTACATTTATTGCTAACAGTTTTGAGTACCACATTTCAGGTTGGCTGGAGCCTTTTGGCTCAGAATCAGATACAGAAACATCATTAAAGTAAGGAGCATTTATTTTTCGAAATATTTAAGTATTTTTCCAGACATTTCTTGGTTTTTTTTTTGAATCTACACGTTCTCACTCATTTCATAGTTAGTCCACTGCAATCAGTTGTTGAGATTGATACAGATGGACTTTTAAAGCATTTTTATGAACTGAAAAATGAAAAAGTCAATAAGCATAAATTTGAAAATTTCTGATCATCTCTCTGTTGAACTGGCACTTTCCCAGGGTTTGCTCAATTGCTGTGCTTACAGCCAGACCCACAGGAACAGCTTATTCAGTTCACTGTAAGCTAGGTCTTCAGTATCCTTGCTTAGGAATATGTCAGGTTATAGACAAAGGATCTACATGGACAAGGGAATCAGTGTGTGAAAAGTGGGAGAGATGAGCTCCAGTCCTGAGATAGGAAGAAAGAGGCACTACAAAAAGTGAAGTGAAACTATATTCTAGTGTATTCATATTATTCTCTTTTTAAAAATAGATCTCAGATTGGTCAGTCATTTCTTTCATACTATTCCTTTAAGATAAGCTCTAAGTTAATTGCTTTTTTCATGACATCACTTATGTGCTGTATTCACATTGAAAACAATCTCATCCAGGGAACTTTACAGAGAATTTTCCTCGTTTGACAGAAATTTTTACTTCAGTGTGAATTAAAAACCTCCAGTTGCCTAAGGGAGGGAGCATAAGCCCATGGCCAGGAGGGAAATAGCTTTTGGGTGTCTACTTAAACTAAATCTTCTGCTTAGGCTACTTTAATATTTCCTTTGATAATGGAAATTTGAAAACATAGCGTAGAGCGAAGTATAAATATATATATATAAAAATACATCAAGCAAGTGATGTTAGCTTTGACTATGCAGAGATGAAAATGATCATGACTCATGAGTCTCTTCAGCAAATATCCTTACGGTATTTTCAAATCCTTTGTACTGTTAGTATGATATATTTCTTCATTCACTAGAGTCTGTCAGCATTCATAATAACATTTATCAATCCACAGTATATATAGGAATATATATTTTATGTAGTTCTGCTATTTATGTCATGCTTGAGTTTAAATCTTTTTTTTTTGCTCAAGGAGGTTGTAATTATTACAGTAAGTTTTAACACCAAGTCATATAATCTATAACATTCTTAACAACTCATCCCTGCACAAACCACTTTCAGCCCTGAGCTTTCTTCCAAACTTTTTTTTTTTTTTTGGCATTAATAACTTATATGTGAGGTTGCCCACAAATCTAATTTCTGGTGCTTGCAAACAGAAAGTTTCAAGATTTGCACTGCCTTGTTGGCAGACAAAGCTCTCCATACTGGAAGGTGTAGAATACAGCATGAGCTTCCTTTTATCATGCCAATTACTGTTTGACTTGTTTGTCTGCCATGTGATGAATTAAAAATGCATGATTTAGATGCTAACCATTTTCTAGAAATAATCCCTTGGATGCTGCCATTCTTCCAGTTGATCTTTTTGCCCTCTCTGAGTTGGCGAGTACTATATATAACCTACTGCTCACATCTTTTCCTAACAGATGGCTCCCTTTACTAGGTGTGACCCAATCTGATGATGCCCTTTATACTCTGGGATATTCAGGGATAGACAGTTGACTCATTTTCCTAAAGAAAAAGCAACAAAGAAAAAAAAGTTAAGTAGACATGCATCCTGGACTGCTTTCCATTCTATATATCCAATAAATCAGAATATTTGTCAACATCAATTAAAATGTGGTTTCCCCAGTAATAAACATTACACTGAGAAACAAATCATCTTTCATTTATTTTGTCAGAAATGGAAGGAAAGCGTTTCATATTATTTTGCAGATAATCTCTGTGGAGTAAACTAAGCACAATTACATATTTGATTTTAATTAAAACTCTGGGTACCTTTCGCATTTCGTTAGAAGGATATCCTGGGTATGATTAGCTGAGGTCTGCTCTGAGAAGTTAATTTGACATACAACATATTTTTCATGAGGTAACTGTCGCAGGAAGTTGTTTGTAATAGCTATCTTTCGCAGGCCTGTGGGGGCAACAAAAAGTAATGGCTTATCCTGAAGCAGCATCTTCTCCGTGAGGCAGTCCATCTGCATAACAGTCCCGGTGGTGCTCACAATAATGTCATTAAGCTGGGAGACTAAAAGAACGAAACGAAAGATGCAGATAAAGGTGTTTCATTACCCACTGTACACAGAACAACAACACAACTCAGTCATAAAATAGTTCCAAGCCACAATAAAAAGCAAAAAAACACAGAAAATACCTGGGAATGACAAAGGAGTTACAGTTTATGAGCAGCAGGCCTGGTGGAATTGCCAAGTCAGAGGCTTAAACACAAAAGAGCCCTAAGAAATCCTGTTTGGTGTTGAGGGAGGGAGGCTATTATACCCAAAGCGGGTAATGAGAATGCAGAGAGTTTGTGTCGTTAACTGTTTTCTTTTACAATATTTGACACTGGGATGGCTTAATGCTATGTTGTTTTCTCTTCAAGCCACAGTTTTCCTCTGTGCGAGCGTGAGAGCAGAATTCTAATGCGAATATACACTGGGAAACAGAGCCTTGCTGCTCTGTTTTGTCTTTTCCAATCTCTTACACTTTAACTGGAAGGTCATTTCATTTATTACACACAGAAAAGGGCAGGAGCCAGGCTTAAAGCTTGGTATGTACTCGTCTATCAAACTGGCACTTATTTTGTTCTGCCTTATCTGGGTTAGCCTCCTGCCCTCATCCCTCCTATAGGTACACACGTTTGGCCAGAGAAAGGTCAAAGTGACCACATTGCCTGCACTTCTCCTTTGCACCCTTCCACAGGAGTCAAGCTAACTTGGGGTATTGGCAGCCGAATTGCTCCTCCAGTCCACAGTGTGTTTTGTAACCTCAGCAGCTCTACCTCTACATGAGAAAACTACCAGGAACAGGTATTTCATGCAGCAGGTTCACAAAGCAATTTCATCTATTCACAGCTGGCTTATTAAGGGAATCTAGCAAATGGTAGGATCATTGAAACATTATGCTTCCTGCCCTTTTCCTTTTGAACATAGCTTTGAAAATGAAGCCAATATAAGCTGATGGAAACCAATTGCTGGGGTTGATAGCTTGCCACTTATGTTTCCTGAAAACTAAATGTTATTCTCAGTGCCTTCTCCTGGGGTGCATACCATGCTTTGAGCAGCCAGGATGGTGAATACCTCGTTTTCCATATCTGCCCAGAGCGCTGTGTATCATGAAGGTTCAGCTGCCTGCACTGGCTGCAGCGTGGCTAGCTATTCTCTGAGCAGCTCGCATGGGGTCTGGCTATGGAAACTTCAGCTGAAATGCAGAGGACTGATGGAAAGAGCCTTTTTTGTTAAAGCTTCACTTCTCAGATGAACTCCTTCCTTGGTGAGGTCAAACGGCTCATCTTCCTGCTTTTCCAGGTAAGAGATGGCATTGCGTATGCCTCACACCAGTTCCGTTGCATGCAGCCACATTTTGCTAGGCAGCGTGTAGACACATGCAGGCAACAATATCCCCTCTCCTTAAAAGCCAAGGTCAAAAGAACAGCATTGGATCAAAAGTTTACCAGCATCTTCGGCTGGCAATGTCTCATTCCAGGGTCCTTTGCAGCAAGGTGCCATAGTGTGCAGCGTAGGTGGGAAACACTCTATCCTCAAGTGAGAAAGTCTATAGTGTTTATAGAGAGCCCGTCAGTGGGCAGTGGGATCTAACAATATGCTCTTTATTTCAACAAGAAGCCTCTGAAGCTCTTTAGAGCTGCACATGGACATTGAAACAGTTGGTCTATGCTCCTGCAGCAGAATACGAACTTTCCTCTGGGACTCCTGTTTGTATTTGTCTAAAATGAATCAGTCCAATTTGGAGTGTGTCCTGAAGTACTGTCTCTCCAGTCAGCCTCCTCCCTGTCCAGAAGCTGCCCCTGGGCCTGGCTGTACATTACCAAAGTACTGAAATTAGTCATCCTTGCAGATGGGCAAATATTTTTGCTATTGTCTCATCTCTACACAGATCATATCCCAGTGACCCCTGTCATGCAGAGCTCAAGGCTGCCATGGGAAGGGGGAAAGAGAATAAAAGAGAAGGGCAGAAAACTCCAAAGACTATTTAATTATCCAGAGATGTGCACTGTGTACACCTGCATGTATACAATTAAGCTGTGAATTAACCATGCTTTGATCTGAACAATATTGGTATCTGTCCTTACAGATTGGTTTCACTGCAACTAAAATTCTCAGCCTAAAAGGTTAAATATATAATACTCCATACTGTCAATAATCCATTTTTCCTGCTTTCAGCATTAGGAAGAAGGTGAACATACAGCTAATTAAAATACATTTGTTGAAAAGGTCAGTGCAGTAAGCTGCAGTTCAGCTGAATAGAAGGATTATGATCCCATTCACCCAATCTAGTGACAAACAGACTGAAAATGGAGACTGAGATACAATTAATCTGTTTTGCTCTCACAGAATGAGAAATAGCTCAAACTTAACAGTATTCAGCTTCTGAAAAAAATCCCAATCCTTAGTGTTCCCAACATGCCCTGGTACAGTGGTAATAGGCTATGCCCAGGCTTTTCACAAGAGATTTAAAAAGTCTGCTGCTCCAATTCTATTCAAATCCAGTTTGAGAGTCCCCTTAAAAATACTCATTTACTTTACAGAAGTAATTTGTACAATGCAGCTGCATATTAGTGACTAGTACCTCCTGGCAAATAACTAAGCAATTAAAATCTATGCTCGGTTTCAAGACACTGATCATTTCCTTTTTCCTGGCAGAAAACTTACAGCAAAAAAAGTTTTGTGTGTCTACATCTAAATATTCCACTGCAGATTCTGATCAGAAGTCTTTAGTTCAGGAGTCTGATATTTGGCTTTATCAAAGACGGGAACTGTTTTATGTTTAGATTTCACCAGCTGTCAGAGGAATCTAAAGGTACCTCCTCTGTACGAATGTGTAACAAATGAAGTTGTGAACATTGCATTTTTCATGCTATTCACTGCTCTGACTCAGACACCTCCATAATGCTATTGGTGAGAAGACTTTCATGCCAAGGGTAGTTGTACATTAAAGAGAATCAATTCACATTCATCATCTTCTCACCTTATCCAGAAAAGGTTTGAAAAGCCCCACACTTGGGTTCTTTGTGATCATTATTTACCCTCAGGTGCTGCTCTGTTGAAATGCCAGCTCCCCATCATACTCAGATTATACTATCGGGGATCTCAGAGAAACTAAAGGAGCTCAGCACCCTGCAGAGCCTCCACGTGTGTATGTGTGACTTGCGAGGGGATGCTGTAAAATGATTCCCATGGCTTATTTCAGAGGTGCCTGTGCTGCAGCAGGAGTTGTGAGGATGGTGTGACTCATGCAACATCGAATACCCTGCAGCACACTAAGAAAAAAAGACCCCCTCTTATCAAGAGTGCCAATATAGCCTTCTTGCTATATGAGAATGCAAAGCACCAGTGGACACAACAAGGAAGTGAGTGGATTCCTATTTGATTCCTGCACAGGTAGAAGCGCCAATGTGCTGCCAGCATTGAGTTAGCTTATTTAACCTTATGAGGATATTGGGCTTGCTGTAAATGAAAAGCAGCCCAAAGCAAAATGTGTTTATAGTCATTTATTCTGAGTTACAGGGGGTTAAATTCATTATATAACTACAACAACTGTCTGTATAGGAAGTTTCAGAATGTCCATAATTATTTGCAAAAAGACAGATGGGCATCAACTGAGACTAACAGCAAGATCCAAAATAAAGCGGGCTAAGAGCCAGACCCCACAGTGCTGAACTCTTAGACGCCTGCTTCTGCATAGATTTGAGATGCCTCATCCAGCCTAAAACACTGTTAGTGTAGGTTATCTAATATTCCTTCACCATGCAGGGCAATACCACGCAAAGCTACGCCAAGTTAGAAGTAGCCTTGATAAAGAGGATAAACTGGCAGGAGCTACAATCCCCCTGCACTACAGTGGGTAAAGATACCAGATCCAGCATGGCACATTAGGCACAGGTGGCCATGGCATCTCCATTCGGACTGCCCAAAGCAAGAGCTACACCCTAGCTGTGTGGTACAAGTACAGTTGTGCAGCTGAGCCACTTATTTGCAGAGTATCCAGTCTGGTCTCCAACAGTACCACAAAACCACATATCTTTCTTGCATTCATTCTCATGAGCAGCACATGCTCAGAAGTTACCATCATGCTGGGCATAAACCTACCCAGAGCTAATCCCTGCTTGAAGCTGATGACAATAAAAAGTTTTAAATCCTGCCCCCTAGGCCAATGCAGTAGTAGGAAGGCATTGTCAGAGCCCTCTCTTGCAGACTGACACTAATACTCCTCCTTTCCATGGGCTGAGCTGTACTTCAGGTGCTCTCAGAGCTGTTTTGAGGAAAAAGAAACTACATTGGTGTCCTTAGGAATTCTGGCCTAATTGCAAGTGGTCAAGCTCCAATGGTTTGACCACTGGCTGGTTAAACTGGTCAAGCTGCTCCACGGGAGTCTCTTCCGAGGGACAGTTGAAAATCAAAGCTCCTCCGGGCTGATGTCAGGATTGGGCTGCTCATCTCGGTCCAAGCTGGGGGTACCACATGGGATCAGGGAATAATCCTTCAGGCATACTCAGGGCCAAACGAGTAAGATAATTAACTAAAGTGATAACAGGGTAAATTGAAACATCCTGTGAGCAATGAACCCAAAAGCTGGTTTCTGTGTTGGATTTTCTGTGGTCTGACAGAACATCAGCTCTGACTGGAGATTTTTGAGACTCTATTTTTTTCTCGTTTTCTCCCTCTCTCTCTCTCACAGACCTTTCAGTGACTAATGAGGATTAAACTCATTCCTCTGGCTTTCTTGTGGTGGGCACCCTAATTAAGGTTCTACTCCTCTACAAAGCTGTTTATTTTCCTGAAACTTGTAGAATATATTTAACACTGTCATCCCACTTTCAAACTTGCTTGAAACTGAATAATGAGTTCAAAATTTATGTGAAGAGGATTTTTAGATAAGACAAATGCATACAGGGTGATCAAATCAGCCTTGCTTCCTTAGAAAACCAGTAAAAATCAGTAGCTATGAACCTTAGTTGCTTCCAGAGGTGGTAGATGGCAGTCAAAGGGGAGTTTTCAAAGGTGTCTGTTGGAATCTGATGCTAAACTCTGATAAAGATCTATTTCTGAAAGATTTTTCTTCATTAAAAAGCCAAAACAAAACTAACAAGCACTACAGAGGAAAAGACTCATTTGTTTTCTTACCATGTTGAAGTGAAATTTTCTTTTCCCGCCCCACATGACCCTGCATAGTGTTATCTGTACTAATTGTAAACAAAAGTCACACTGTCAAAATAAAAGGGAGATGAATTAGCAACAATAGAGTTCATTAAAGCTTGTTAATCTTTAAAAGGATGGGTGCGATGTAATTGGAGGAAAGGCTGAGAGTTAAGTGGGTAAAACATTTCATGGGAATACATTTCATTTCAAATGACAAAATATAATTAAAAGTGAGAAGTTAAATCAACTGTCAAAAGCACAGTTACAGCTGTCTTTTCTTTTTCATCTTTTTTTTCTTTTTTTTTCCCTTCTTTTTGTTTTAAAAACAGTTATGCTTTTTTGCTGACTATAGCAGTCTGTCTGTGCTTTGCTTTGGTGTTAGCTGCAGGTTCTGTAAGGCTGGTTCTGATAGCCCCAAGAGAGAAAATACCCCCTTTCTCTTTTTGACCCACTTTTGGACAACCAACCACAAAACTGCCTTTGGAAAGTGACTCCTTCCTGTCTTTAAGTCAGACACTCAGGGAACTACAGTCTTCTGCCCTTACTTCAATCCCTGAGATCTCCCTATACAGGATATCTTAGCCTCCTCTTTAGGACTCTTTCTAAATTGACTCTCTGCTCATAGCCCTCATTCCTTTCTCCACATCTTTGCAATTCTGTATTTTACGACTATCAGTTCTTATTCTCCATTCTCCTCAAGATGTCTGAATTTCTGCTAACGACACTTTCTACAATCGTAATAGCTTTACTCTTCTGCTCAGTACAGTACCCTCATGCTCATGGTTCGCAACATTACAACCCACATCCCACTCCATTCCTTGAACAGCCTATGCTATCACTTCAGGGCCAGGCTTGCCAATAAGCGAATATTTAAGGAAACCTAGGAAGTGAAGTATAAGCTTGATGCTATAACATCTGCACCCACCAAATATACTCTCCAGGAAGATCCAGCTTTTCTCCCTTTGCATTATTACATGCTATCTTATCTCTCGGTTTAATGCTCCTTCTTGTGGTGTTGCCTATCTCTGCTAGGCAGCCAGCTCCTTGAATCATGAGCTTTCATGTACACACTATCTAAACGGCACACATACACTCAAGGTGTCTCTTCCTTCACATGTAAGCACATATATTACTCTCACAGTCAAAACAGGTGCTTTCCATGGAGGAGAGTCAAGACTAAATAGCAGCCTGCTGTGATTTCTTTCCTCATATCGCTTCTTCAAAGTGCTCACAGTGATACTTCTGAATTCTGATTTTAACTGCAGGTTGTATATTTACACACACATGTGCTTTTGTGTGAATATATCACAGAGAGGTGAAAGCGATCATTGCCAAAACCTTGTCTGTCCTGTCATCCTCCCTAGGTCCTCTACCAACCCCAACCCTTGCCCCATTTCAGCCCACTTCAGGGCTGTCCATCCTTTCCCTGCAACACTGCAGGACTGTGGACTTCGGCCCCATCATGGCCTCAGCCCTGTCCCACCAAGATCCTTCCAACACAAGTCCCAGAAACTGAAGTCCCTGACAGTTTTATCCCTAGTGTCCAATATTTTCTGCAAAGTTTCACAGAGGAAATATTGCAAAACATAAGGTCTCTGCTCTAAGCGTGGCATCTGAATCATCATATACATGAACCTGTTTTTCAGCTTTTCAGATAAATTGCAAAGTTTTGGTGCTTACATTTGTGGAAGGCTATTCATAATGGACAATGCAAAAACAAACAAGCAAACAAAAAAAAACCAACAAAATGGCATCTTTTGACATCTTGTATTTGTCTTTCTGTCAGGCTTACAATTCTGCCTTACATTCAAGGCTACCCCAGTCTGATTTTCCTAAAATGTCAGATTCTCCCCTCTTCACACCAATATCACACAATTCCTCATATGTTCAGCTAGAAGCTGAATGCTGATTTCCTCAACTGTAAATAACAGTCCCAAAGGAATCATTTGATAAGCATTGTATTGTGGAACTGCTATTCCATTAAAAACCTCTGTTCTCGCAGCTGTCAGCGAATGAGTTTCCTGTCAGTTTTTTACAGGAATCACCTATTACAAAGCACCTCTAGGTCTACAGGCAGCATTTGAAGTGTGCCCCGTTGACCAGCGGCAGCAAAAAGATTGTCTCTGCAAATAAACTAAATGTCAACCTCTCTTCCAGCCTACAGTTTCTGGGAAAGAAGCAAATCTAATTGTTTTGCCTTACAAAAGCAAGAAACTTTTTGTTTTCCTCCTCTCAGCTCCAAGTAACTAGTTCACACCTCAGCTCTGGGCACTGCATGAATGCGTCAGGTCTCCTAGGCTCCAGAGCTGAGCCTCCATCTACCCCTTTTACATCCCAGCAACATTGCTGAATTTCATCTATTCATGGCACCAACCTTGTCATTCCATAGCACAATCCAGAACAGAGTTGGCACCTTCAAGTTGCTCTAGAGAGCTGAGTCCATGAGCTGTTGTGTTGCCTGCTGACTGCTTCCATGCGGTATGAGGGCAGACATGGCACGACTGGATGGGAAATTAATTGGCATGGGAAAATGGGAGAGATTCATGAAAAAGGTTAAAAAAACAAAGAATACTGAAAGTATGCACATCAATCAACATCTCAGGCATGAATTTAAAGGTTTATATCTTGTTCCAGAATCCTCTTACTTATTAAAATAACTTCTTGGTAATAACTCATAACTTTGGGGATAGGGAGTTCTCTGATTATGTACATGTAAAATGCTTAGTGCCCTGTACCTGATATATAAATAATACATAACATTGCTAATGACATGGTAATAGTATTCACAGTTTCTACAATTGTCATTTTCATCTCAGCCAAATAGACAGATAGAACTCTCATCCTCTCTAAATGAGAAACACTATAGAATATAAAAAGTATAAACAGGAAACAAAAGAAGCATTCTCATTCCTAAAATACCTGAATCTCAGACCCATTAGCTGTATGCAACTTCTCTTTCAGGTTTAGGGTTAAGTTGTAAAATGAGTGGGACCAAAATTTTGCCTAGATGCATCTGAAATCAGAGGTTCCTAAAAGCTGCTACTTAAAATTACAGGGGAGAAATATTGTGCCAGCAAAAGTAAAACTACTATGTCAGATCTATTTATATAGTCAATTTAAGCCATCTTCCATATGGCATATATATAATGGTAGTAACAAAGATTATTATTGTAGGTTAATTACATAACTGCAAGTATATACAGTTATTTTACTAACATTGCTGTGAACAGGAAAGTGCTTGCCCACTGTCACTGTGTTTTAATATGCTTCTTTACAGCATGAGTTATGATTAATGAATTTCTAAGTGAATGAACTGCAATACTGGGATTAAATGTAATACATTAAAATGTCTGTACTGGCATCTCTGTATTAGAAAGGAATTATTGGGACTCTTTAGTCCTCATTTTGATGAAGGCTCCTAAAATATATTTTAGCAACTGCATGTGTGACAGTTCTGGAAAACTGGGAGGGGGTGCCCTCAAATAAATTCTGTCATTAAAACATAACTAGCCAGTTAATTCTTTAGTAAGAAACTATTTTTCTTCTAGAGCTTCTGAACTGTGACTTTTGCCATCAGCCTGATCTATCATTCAGAGTTCAGTATCAGGGAAGTTCAGTAGATATTTTATATTTACTTTTTTTTAAAGTCATATCCTGATCTAATAGAACAATCCCATATTAAAAGCCAATTCAACAATGTGCTTGAGCAATGTGCATTTCCACTGCTGTGATATACTCAAAGTTTTGTCCAGGCTTATTTTGCTCGAGGGAGCAGAGGCTTACGATCATCTCTAGTATGCTGAGAAAATAAATGCCTTGTGCTAGGTGGCTTATCACTAAGTCTGACAACAAATCTAACCTAACTCAGTTACAATTAAAAATGAAACTATTGGCTATAGACAACACATTAAAGAATTACTTTCTTTTAAGTAATTAATATATTTATATAAAAAGAGTTAATTTTATCTGGAGCCTTGAAGTTGTTTTTCCATTAGTTTTAATAAAACTTTATGTTTCTTCTTATTTCTGACTTAAAATATTTAAAAGAAACATACACATGCAAATTTTCCTTTTTCTTCCTATATGAGCATAAGAACATGAATGACATTTTCCCTTTGATTTTTGTTTTGTTTGTGTTTTACTTTGTTGCACAGAAGCCACATAATACCAAAAGCACAAATAACTATTCCAGCCCAAGGATACAGACTGAAGACTAACAAAGAAATTATTCTGCTATCAAAAGATTTATATTTCAAAGGATGATGAGCTGTACTGCAAGTGCAGACGGTAGAGTATATTCTCTTTAAATATTGCATTCTAATCTTAAAAGTCAAAAAAGGTGCAACCTCACTGCAAGATATTGACGAAAAACTCCACTAAATTGTTTGTGCCATCTTCAATTCCCTGAACAGTGGCCCTTTAATATTTTTTTCTAATAGGAATCATAGATCCAAGCTGCAGCATACTAATGAGTCTAAGCCTACCAATTACATTTTGCTCTCCATTTCAGATTAAATGACTGTCTATCTAGGCGTTCATGCAGCCCATTCCCTCCTCCCCACCAGTGGTATCCTGGTTTTCAAAAATAGAAATAATAACAATAATAATGTACTGTAGCTTTCCAGTTAGCTACAACTTTATATGCTTTGTTAGGCTAATGATAAAGAAAATGCCTGAATCTCAATGTTATGGTAGCTGCTTCAGGAGGATAATCAACTTGCCATGCATCTCTGTGGTTTTGCAGAGAGATAGAGAAAGCTTTAACGAATCAGAAACAGCAAAGTGCATATAGAAAAAAAAAAAGTCAAAGATGAAACAAAAGAAGAAAGCCAAGGAATAAGAATAGTAGAACTGCTTAGGAATTTTCCACTTCTATCTTTTCTACTGAAAAAGAGTTTTTTTCCACAAAATGTTCTTTACAATATTTTCGATTTGAAGAAGTCCTCCTCATAAAAAAGAACGACCCAAGGAGAAACTTCAGGTGGGCTCTCTCCACTCCTATGCCTTCACCTCCACCTCCTTCCCTTCCCTGCTCTCCAGTGCCCCTTCTCTCCACTAATGGATCCAGAAAAACAGAGATAGCTGCTGCCTGGCCTCCACTCACGCTAGCACCCAAAAAGTAGAATTTTAATTACATCTTGCTTCCAGCAACACACAGGAATGTTGCTGTAAGTCTCATGATCTACGTGCCAAGTGCAGGTAGACATCCAACTGTATAAAAATATTGCACTTCCTTTGAGCTCCTGCTTGGCAAGTGTGCAAAGCCAAGGAGGTGGAACCAGACCCATACCTCTGACGATCTGCCTTCCACATTTTGATGTCTATCACCAACAATTTCCACAACATTTTGTTCAGTATTTTTATTAGATGCATCAAATCATAACTGCAGCAACTTGTGGCTTCCCAAATCGTAAGACAGGCTTTGCTATCAGCAGAAAAATGCCCTGGACGTAGGCACACACAGAGGTCCTAGACTGTTGGATTCACAACAAATAGTTTGAGGAAAGGAGAGTGAGCATGCAGCTACAGACTATTTTTACAAGAACAAGTGGCTAGGTTTATGTAGAATAGCTATAGGAAAAGTTTATTAGAGAGTCATAGTTTGGTTATAGTATTCCAGAGAAACTTGGAATCCACATGCAGCCAGGAATAGTATGGGCAAGATTAGGGCAGAACTGCAAAGACAGTCCTGCAAATAGGGCAGGGAAACCTGCAAAAAGGACAGGTTTCATAAGATCAGAGAGAAGCTAAGACATCTCAACAGCTATATCTTCGCACACCAATTGGCTTCTCATACCTTTGGAACCTGACTTGCAGGAAATAGGTGGCAGCTTTTTAAGTGTTTTTTTTCTCATAGCTTTCCTCCAGAGGTAGGTAGCCTTGCTCATTCCTTCTCTCGATGGGAGGTTATTTGGTGCCCAGAGTATTTAGCCCTACAGACCCCTGGCAGTCTGTACAATTTGGAAATTTTAAGAGATGCAGAGCAGTTTGGGGGGCTTTTAGGGCACCCAGCTTCATAAAGGAGAATCATCATCACTCTTAGAAGCCTGCCAACCCCCATCTAATCTGTGGTGGCAGGAAAATGGTACTAGGTTGACACTGACTAGTTTCACTTTTGGCCTGTGCTGAGGTCTGTGATATCACTTTGCTGATGTACATTGGCTGTCAGAGGCTCTGCATGAGTGGAGACTGCAGAAAACATGATGCAGTGAAATATCCCCATTGCTTGGAGTGACTCCTGTCTATTGCCATGAATAGCAGGAAGAAAGGGATGGAGTTACTTGTCTATGAAATGTGGCCTTGTATTACCTCATCTAAGCAGAGGACATCCATTTGCTCTTTTTTAATGCATTTCTCTTGAGCAGAGCATGTGTTTCCCTTCATGCCTTTGTCCTTTTCAAGATATTCACCACAGATGGGCTTCTGTCCTGCACCAAGTACTTCTCTGCTTTCAAGGCAAGAAGAAAACTACCTCTCTCCAGATCGCTGGGTCAAATCTGAAGAGAATAAAATGGGGTACTGACAATGAGCTGGCATCCTGCCTGAAGAGTGGATGCAGCATCCCTCAAATTGGCTGAAATTAATGAAGGAGGACAGATAGCTTGTACCACAGAGGCATTTATGGATTGCTCCATGATGAGGAAAAGTAATAAAGCTGCTATGAAAACCACATATGTCCCAGTTTATCCTGAGCTTCTGAAACAATGGAAGACTGCAATAATGAAGGTAAGAAGAATAATTTGAGGACATGTCCCTTAGCTCCTTGAAGGCTGCGTTGCAAACATGCTCTCTCTTTGTGCTGACTGGGCAGAAAGGACCAGTCAAAAGAAGAAATTCTATCCTTATCTATGTAGTCCATTTAGATAGTTCCTAGGTCACCTGGTAGCATAGGAATGACAGCTCCGATAGCCTTCTCTACTTAAAGTCCAGAATGAGAGCAGAATGCACTTGCCTGATGCATGGAGAGGACACATGATTGCACTATTGAAATTAGTGGCAGAACACCACATGTGGGCACTGTAGGTATGTTTGAGAGGAATAATTGCCAGGTTATAAAGCACTAAAAGAGTCCCACTGGTTTTGTATCAAGCATATGCACTGTAAGAGAACAAACACATGAGTTAACTTATACTGAGGTTGTTAATTTTGCCTTGCAGGCACAACACAAAAAAGAAAACAGTAAAATAAATACTCTTTCTGTTCCTTTGGAGCTCAACCTAATAAACAGCTGACCTGGCACAGCCACAGTGGCAGAACGCCTCACAAGGGAGGGGAAGGATTGAGAGACCCAGTGTTTTACAGTAGGAGTTTTCTAGGACACATTGAAGACTGTTGGAGAATATTTCCCCCCTCTTTTGGCAGAACCACTCTGACAAAACTTCTTTATTCACCTTGTTCCCTCCGTGATGCCAGGTATTGAAGATGGCATGTGAACACCTACTGAGCAGCAGGATCAAGACGCCTGAATGAGCGAACAGGAGAAGGATTATTGTTTGTGAAAATGATTACTGTCAAATAATGACATATCACTATCAAACTGGTCCCCATCTAACAGCCCTAATTTGGACTTAATTGGACAACAGTACTGAATAAAGAGTCCTTGAGGGGGCAGCTTGGTTTTGATTGCAAGTGCAAAGAGACATTATAGCTCATTTCAGTCTGGCCTTTCATTTTGATGAGACCGGGATTGCATGCAATGTGTCTTTTTAACTGGAATTTGCCATACTCAAATGCTTTTTGCCTTTTGTTCCCTCCTATCTTCTGCTCTCAGCTTACAGTCAGGAATACTGCACCACCTGCAGCCTTGAACTTGATCAAGTCTACCACAAAACAATTTGCTGTCAGGTAAAGTCTTACTCAACTACATCAATAATTTCTCTGAAAGAGGAGGCATTTTGCCAAGCAAGGTTAATTGACAATCAGAAAGCCTGACTTACGTGGACAATGAGAAACCTAAATATGACTAGGTTGGCTAAAGAACAAGTAGGAGTGGGTTGACACATGAACCCACTCTACCCATGTAGAGGTACCTGATACCTCTACCCATGTAGAGGTACCAAAACATCTGAACACTAAGGATGGAAAGGGGTTGATTATAGTGGTAACCAAGGTAAACGTAAGAAAAAGGAGGATTATCTTCTAAGAAATGATGAATTCACAGCTAAATATAAAGCCAAGCTCTGACAATGAAACTTGCTATATTGTGGAAGAGTTTTTCACAGTAAGCCATTAAGCCTTGTCTCCTGAGACCTTAAGTGTAGATTCAGAAAATACCTTATAAGGCAGGGACAAAGCTGTTGCAGCCTCCAGTACGGAAAAGATAACCCAATATATCTTTTTATTCTGTAATTTCTATGATAATTCTATGAACTTTCATATTTTGAAAATAAAATTAATTTCTGTACAGGCAGTGCTGCTACTGCCTGTTGCCTTGTGAAAGTGGAAACCTCTGACCCAGAAGTTTCAGCTGCCTCTTATTGAGGTCTTTCGTCATTGTCACATCATAGTCTTCAGGCTATCTGCAACAGAAACAAAATATTTAAGCAGTAAGATTAATAACAGGTTTATTTGAAGTGGTGAAAGTGTGATTGGATGCATGATTTTTTATTTTCTAGCTGTTAATGCAGCATTACACACCTTGGCACTCTTTGCCTGTGGAAAACAGGAATGCTGTTTCTGCTGATACTGGGAACACAATGTTCACGTTGCTCTGCTTAGAGAAGACAAGTAATTGTTGACCAGTTGCTATTAATAAACAAAGAAACCTCAGCTCTCAGTATAGCACTGTTTTCTAGAAAGACCTTTTTTTCCATTTTACCCAAATGATCATATTTTATTTAGTACTCTAAAACGCACTGTGTCATTTTTGTCATTGACTTAAGGTTGGAATAGAAGGGAACAGTAAATGAAAGAATAGGAATGCAAAGTCTTTCTTTATTAAAAATAGAATGACTGAAGCTAAATACACCCAAAAAAAAAAAAGAAAAAGAAAAAAAAAGCTTTGTATGGAGGAAAACATTGCTCTGTTTGTACAAAGTTGTTTATTTTCCCTCAGCACTTTCTTTGAACCACTCTTAAGAAAAGAGATATCAGAATTCCAGCAGGACTCAGTGTAGAAAAGAGACAGAATGGAGAGCTGAACAAAAAAACCTTGAAATAAATTCCCTGAAAATTTTTATCTTTTTTGGGGAGGGGAGATTACAAGACATCTTCATTCTATCGATTTACTCATTCTTGTTTATCGTGTGCTAAGTAGCAGTTAGTCCAAATTTCACAGAGTGGTATGTGCTCCATTGGGAAATAATTGCTCAGCTGGAAGTGAAGAAGGAGGATGTCTTATTACACAACTCAAAGATAGAGAGAGAAAAAAAAAAGATGTATTCGGATCATTAAGCCATTCTTCTCTCTCTGGATAAAATCAGATCAGAGGACACTAGAGACATGACAACAAGGAGAGAAGAAGATAGATGGACATATACACAGATAAGATGGATAGATAGATATGACGGATGCTGATAACAGGGTTTTAATATACAGGGTGGCAGAGATTACAAAAACTACAATCTTCCTATGGCTAGATGCAGAAAGAACTGTTTTCTGGAATGTTACATTTAATGCTGAGAGTTCTATAAAAGCATTAAGATGATCTGATGTATATGATTTATAATAACTATAAAGGAGTTACCAGCCTGTAAATGGAAAAATGGAAAGGCTCTGAGAAGCACAAAATCATTGGACAACAGAAATAATTTGAAAAATAGTATCCTCAAGTAATATAGACACTTTCTCACAGGTATCTGCAGAGAAGAAACTTCTTTCTGAAATACACAGCAATCCTGTATCTAGTCCCTGTAACTGATTACATCATGTGCTATATTTAGAATACCTCCGGTGTAACCATGGAAACTGCTTTTTCTTAAACTCATATTATTCCATTCAACATTAGCTGGCACTATAGAAATACTTTAGGAAGCTCACAAAACAATTAACACATCACTATTATTATATCTGTATATATAGCAGCATGTTTTTGTCCCTTCTTAAAATATGTGTTGTGCATATCCAGAGGTGTCAGATTTCTGACAAAGACTACAAAGAGCCACATGCATGGCAATGGAGTGAGCAGACAAGGCTACAGGAGAATTCAGAGTACATCCTCTATACTTTGCTTTTAGCCCAGCTGTTGAAGGAAAGGGCTTATGCTGTCACACTACATGCCCATGGCTCTGCGTCTGTCTTCCCCTTATAATTTTTGAACCAAGTCTCAACCAAATTGAACAAAGACAAAAAGACCTTATAGGATTTTAAACTCCTTCAAGCTTTGCAGGACTAAATAGCTCGGAAGAAAAAGGAAATTTTACCAGGGATTCCATTGAAAGTCTAGTAAGTGCAACCCTTATTAGACATAGGAGCACCCACCAAAAAAAAAAGGTATATGAATTCTATAAGCCTAGGAACTATTTAAAGTACTACTAATAATATCTGATATCAGATAAAAAATATATCCGTAAGTTGCTTTGCAAAGGTGAAAAAATGCTTTTCTTTTGTATAAGTATAAAAATGGAGCTTTGCAAAATTGCTAGAAATCTGAACCTAGAGTCAGGAATTTATACATATTTCTGAATTCATTGAAAGGAATTCAGAAGAACACTTCTAAGCATAAAAGAGGTCTTAGTCTCAGCTTTCCAAACTGGAGGAAAGAGCCATGATCATTTTAATATAAAATTGCTGTGAGTCTATGGAAGGGATTAACTGACATAGAAAAGCAGACAGTATTAGGAACAAAAGGATTGTGATACAAGGTAAGTACAAATGGATAGTATCACAGAGTAGGAATTTTACCATGAGGTCCCAAATGTATCTGTGGTGTTCAGACCGAGCTATAAATGCAAACAAAGGGACCACATTTGCAGACTGGAGTTGACTGTGAGTAATTGCAGAAGGATTTGATGAAATTACGTGGCTGGGTGATAAGATGGCAAAATGAAATTCAGCTGTAATAAATAAGAAGCGGTGTATGTGTGGAGAAAATAACCCAAACTATACATTCACAGGGATGAGCTCTAACTTAGCAATTATTATTCTGAAAGAGATGCTGGATTGTAGTCACCTCAGCACAGTGATGAGTGAAAAAGGCAAATCAGATATTCAGAGTTATTGGAAAAGAGTTTTGGAGCAGAATGGAAAAGTCTTTATGCCACTTCAGCATACAATCAGGGTATATATAGAGAGACATATATTTATGTGCAGCTTTAGCCACTGTATTTTAGAGTGAATAAGAGAGCTGGCTACCATGCAGGGAAAGACGAGAACAATGAGAAGAGCTGTGCAGTCCTTTCAAGGAGAGAAAAAAAAGATTTGAATTCCTCTGCCTGCAAAAGAGCGGCTGAGGGGTGGCAAGATTAAAGCCTCCTGAGTCCGGAGCTGTGCGGAGGAGATGATGGGGGAGTGACCTCTGTCACACCAGGGAGGGGATGAAACAGGGAGACCATGAATGGCTTTGACCTGCTGCTTCCATGAGTCCTGCTCGTGGTGCAGCATTCGCCTCTCTTCCTAGTCCTGAATGCAGATCTTCAGTGGTGCTAACTGAGGATGCGGGGTGTACACCAGGCACTCTATGCTACTCCATAAAGAGACTGCAGGAAAACAGAGGAACCGTTACAGAAACTGGGAAGAGAAGTTTTTAGTAACTAAGCATGTAAATGAGTAAACTACCAGCGACACTTACAAAAACATTACTTTTGCTCTGCTAAAACTTAATGGGTGGCGTGCTGTCACTGGCGACATCCCGTTTCTGCTGTAGCATCATACCAAGATCAGCTGGGTGCTTCAAATGAGTGGCACAGCTTTACCTCTGGAAAGACTGTATAATTGCCCAATGTTTTCAGCCTTTTGCTCAATAGCAGAGGCCACATCTTGCCTTTGGCAACACCTGCAATTAACAAGTTGTGGAAGCAGATTTGTAGAAGCAAAACATTTGGCACTGAGGAGCTGATGTCTTCAGCACATAATGTTTAATGTCGAGAAAAAAAGGTGCTTCTCACTTGCCCTAGCCCAGTCCCAGGGGCTGAATATCCTGGATGCCTCCCTGCCATCCCTGTGCTCTGACTGCTGCTGCAGCACGATTCCCCATACTCATGAAGATGAAATACGTCACTGAAGTGATTCAGGTTAATAATAATCAGGCAGAAAAATAGGATTCTGATTCAGATGATGGCCAACTGTTGGATGAGTTTTCCACACCTGTCTTCCACAGGAAAGCAGTCAAGTGGATTTTGCATGCAGTGGCTGAGCAAAAGAGGGCAGTCACTTGCTCCCGCAGCAGAAAGTCTCCATAGTGATCAGAAGATACCTAAAAGTCCATCCCTGCGGTGTGGAAAGCTGGGATGTCTCACATGCCAGTGTTAAGGAAACGAGCCCTTCTACAGAGAGGAAGACTGCAGCCCCTTCGTGGTGGCAGACCACCATGTACTGCAAAAGTTTCTGTATTGCACACACTCAAATTCCATTTCATGGTAAAAAAAAAGAATCATTCAACTATAGTTGATTTTTTTTCAAACAAAACCACACTGTCAACTTTAATATTTTTTAACAAACTTTCTCCAAAGCACCAATCTATGCTCTATCTTGGGAATCTCAAATCTGCTGCTTCAGAAAGCAACCTCTCAAAAAATTTTGCAACTGTTTCATGGTGCGTCCTGTACCAATGGAATTCTTTAACAGAAAAAAAACAGAATGTTACCAACATCCAGAAACTAATTAGAAAGGAAAAGTACATTTCAAACTGCAAATAGTTTTTTCCATACTCTCAGAACACTACAAATTGAATGACAATTTGATTTTCACCCCCCGCCCCCTCCCTCTTCTGCAATGTTAAAATGTGACTGGAAAATAATATATCACCAACCTGAAACCTTGTTTTACAAATACAAGTTTTAGCCTGAGGCAGCAGTTTCAAGCAGTCAAGTAGGAAATCCTGAAAATAGGGGCTGGAATGTCCTGTTGGCATGGCATTGTTAACCAATGCATTGCCTGCACGTTGCTCTCTAATGGCATCTTATTTGCACTAATGGGGTGGAGGTGATTTTGAATCAACATTAATTTGCTAAGCTAAGTCATTAGACACCTCCAGGTCATTTGCATCCCACTCAAATCCTTCAGAGTAACACAGGCAGCTCCATAGTCCCATGTAATGTGTACCAGTCAAACGGTTTCCAATTTATCAAGAAAATATAAATTGCCAAATACCAAGTTGAAACTGTAGTAACAAACCCAGTGATCACTTTCCCAAACATTTTAGGCTGTTATTTAAGGTCTCCTGGGAGATCAATGTTGAATAACCTATTTCTCAGGATTCCTGTCAGCTATATGAACTCTTTGCAAATCCTTTCACTAATATATTATGACTTGTTTATGATACTGAAGAATAAGTGATGGGATCAGCATGGTCACAGCAGAATAGGAAATGATGTGGAGATTTTCTGGAAATGATATCATTTTTTTCTTGTCTCTCTATGCATATACAGAAGAACAATGCTATTACTAGCTTATCCTATAGGTCCTTTATCTAGGTCCCTCAGATGTCTCCTCTTTCTCAAAAAAGTAGCATCTGGGATGATTTTTTTCTCAATTGTTTCATAGATCATAATCACAGAGAGTTTTTTTTCCTTTTCTCTCTCTCTCTCTCTCTTTTTCTTTTTAATCACAGTTAAAGCTTATCTTTAAATTTTGAAGCTACTGTCACGATCTCTCAGAGAAATTTCAAAAGGCATTTGTGGATTTCTTCACAGACGGGCCATCAGGTAAAGGAAGATCCAGTTTGTTGGCAGCTGGTGCAGCAGAATATTTTGACCTGTTCTCCTCCTTTGTAAACTCCCAGGTTTTACTTGTGGCTTCTAGGAAACAGAAGGCCAAATCCTTTTGCCAGAGACCCCCTGCTTTAACTGCTGAGGACATGATGGATCTGATCCTTTTGGGGAAGTGATATGCCAGCTTCCCACTGGAAATTCCCAGAGAATTTCCTAGCTATACCTCTCATATCATTTCTAGATTACCATTACACTAGTCTTGCCAACAAAGACACTGGGAGAGCAAGCAAAGGGCAGAGCCCTCCCTTGCATTGAAGCTATTAATGGCAAGGAGGCTCGGGAAGCAGATAAAAGGTTGAAGAGGGCAGCTCTGGAGGCTCTGGTGACAAAATGTCATGCTCCTTTCTTCTGATCGTTCTCTAAGCCAAGCCCCCTCTTCATGCGTTCATTGGTTCTGGATCCCTCTTCTATCAGTTCATATCCTCTCACGCAGCCTGCTGCATGACCAGCGCCCGAGCGCCACTTTCACTCCTGCAGCAGACAGAATTGGGTCTCCTGGGAGGCCACCATGTGCAAACTATTTTCAACATATTATGTGACGAATTTCCCCAAAGGCTTGTGCTTTCAGTGAAATTATTCCTATTTTACAGAGCAAGTAACTGCAGCCAAGAGCTTATCTGATTTTGTCAAAGATTTGTCATGCGAACTAAGGATTTAGCTCAGGAATATATTTAAGTCTAGACTTAAGTATATTTGCATTGCTTTCTAAGACTACACTTAAAGACTTACTTTAACTCCTTGTTTAAATCCTATTGGTTAAAGTCCATGTAAATGTACCTTTCAGACCAAATGTCTCTGAACTGCCATCTCACAATAACACGGATGACTCTACAAAATGAAATACTGTTCACTGTGGGTACCCAACAGAGCACAGAAGTACATCACAGGCTTTCACTGTTGGTGTCAAGCATGATCAGATTCATTTCGGGTCTGCCCTCTGAGAAGAGAAACTATCAGCAGATTGAAACTGCAATACACAAAATAAGAGAAACAAACACAGTAGTTTTGTCTGATGATTAGGATATGTTTTCTAAAGCATTTTTTATTATTTTCCCAACAAAAGTTTTGTTAAAAGATTAAAGAAGAATAAAACTATTTGCCACTAATGGAAAGTTTCATTTCCCACTATTTTGCTGAAGTGTACTTAGCATCATTTCAACAAGGTAGTGAGTTTTACAGTCAGTATAGTCCTAAATATGCTTCTATAATGTGCTTTGAAAGCTTGTGCTCGAGTGTCATTTCCCATGCAACTCTTCTCCTCTCTCTTTCTTCCCTCCCGCTGCACAATGATTTTCAGGATGCAGCCAGAATAAGAATCTTGTAATGACATCACCTTATTTCACACACAGATCTCACACAGCAAAATATTGAACAGTGAGTTGAAATAAAAGCCATAATGAGAAGAACTAAATTGCAGGATGCATTGCAGTTGTTAAACAGGAACTGCTAAAGCCTTTCTCTTTTCTGTCACAAGTCAGGTGCATTTTTATAATGCTGTAATTCAAAGAACTGTTGAGTTATAATAGCTGAGTTCAAGTTCTGATTCTTAATGTACTTACTGCGGCATACTTTAAAAATGCTCCATTAAAAGACAGTGTTACTTTGACCTCATGAAGAGAAGGAGAGCATTTTTTTTGAACTCTTGCCCAGTTATATACTGCTCCACAGCATGGTGTCATAGTCGTATGCATGACCAGATGTGCACACACACATAGACTAACTTGTACTGTCAAAGGAGGTACTCAGTGTGTCAATAAAACAGTTCTTTTCAGCATGAAATCCTACAACTGTTTAATGGCCTGCAGTAAGACTACACTTTAGTTTAAGAAAGTAGAGGTTTTGACTACAAGGGGCCTTCAAGTAGCAAACCAGCCACCAGACAAGATTTGGCAAAGTCATAAGGAGCAATAGTCACAGGGTCAAGGACAAAGCTATCTGCCACGCACAAAGGCAATTGGATTGTCAGCTTTAGGGTGCCGTTAAACCATGGCATTTCCAGTAGTGCAACTGTTTCTGCCCTGCCCTGTGGACTTTGCAATGACTCAGCTTGAACAGTTCAGCCCCCCAAATGCCCATCTCCTCATCACCTCTTTTTTTTTTTTTCCCAATATCACAGAATATCCCTTCTGTAAGCTTTCACTGCACAGGCTGACACTAATGTTTGCAGCTGGGGTTGGCTCTGGAGGGGGCTGTCTGGAGGAGGAGAAGCTGCTGAGCTGAACTATGTATTGTTCTACTCCGGCTTGAGACAGACTTCCCACCTAAGCAGTGATTTATTTTATCCTTGCTTAGCATGTCTGTTCAGACAGGACCAAAGTACTATCTGACAAGGCTGAAAACTGATCAGCTAATAATTTACAAAGGGTATGGATGCTAGTATTGTACATCATTAATAAATATGACAAAAATCAGACAACTCTGCTTGCTGGTCATTCATATTACATAGGAAATTGACTGAGAATGTCATTAAAAAAAACTCTATTCACTCAGAATCAGAAATGCTTTTTCCTATTTCTCTTTTCTGAAGTTGGTCAAATCCTTAAATGTAGGAAAGAGTTGCTTTGATTTTACAAAAGTTCAGTTGCTCCCAAGTGTTTTTTTTTTAACACCATGAGAAGTATCAATAGCCTTTTTCTTTTGAATCATTTTTTTTCATATGATTTTAAATCAATAAATATCAGGCTATATGCAAAGAAAATGAGAATATCAAGTGAATAGCTTCTTTCCAAAGACCTACTAAGCTAGAAAAACGTTCTGAGATGCTGGAAATCACTCAAGAATCAATGAAACATCTATACAGATTTTCAGCAGTCACAATATTTTGCTCAAAACAACCTGAAGGGTTAGACTTCCTCATCACACTGTAGGTGTGAGTTGCTTTGGAATATTGCAGCAGGAAGCATGAGAGCCTACTAGTAAGCCTACCAGCTTTCTGGTGAAAATACAGTTAGTAAATGAAAACTGACAAAACATTCATGGGACTTATGGCAGGTGGAATGACCCATGCTTGTCAACATGAAGCTAAGCAAGATGCTGCATTTTGGGGACTGTTCCTCCTGCCTGATACTTATGGGTGGGAAAGCACTTGTGGCCCCACCACCTTCCTCACATATGGGCTGGTCACAGAAGGAGTCTCTGCCACTTTCGGAAATGTTTCATCACTCTTGCTTCTTGCCCAAGTCTTGGGTGCAACTGCATGGTTGCTTTCTATCCAGCTGGCAGCCAGGATGGGGTTCCTTTCTGTGGGATCTAACTTTGCTACATGTCTGTCCTAGATGTCTTGGTGAGATTGAAGGCAGCCACTGAGCCACTGCAATGTTCAGAGGCGTCCATGCCACAGGAATGTGTGACAGTCAAAATGAAATCCAGGGCTTTTGATCTCTGCATTTGGCCATTTTTTTCACTAAATGAGTAGATACTCCTCAGTGGGAAGTAATCCACATAAATAAGAGGCTTTTTAAAGGCCAAAATCATGCATAATAGTATTATTAAAATATTTTGTCTTAGGAAGATCAATTAACAAGAATAGTACTCCAAAATAATCTCTAAGTGTAAGCATCAGGGAAAGTACTGAATACTTAATAATTTCAGGCTTCAACCACTAATAATTAGTTAAGATTAATGTTTGTCTCAAATGGAGTAACAATAAAGGATAGCATCAGCCATGTTAGCTGGAGAGAGGGGGAAAAAAGAGTTGGTCTGCTTTGATATTTAGGATGCTGTCTTTGACTTTGTTAAGATAAAGTTGAAGAAGAAATGAATTATTCATATAAATGTTGCCTTAGTAACAGGGCAGCAAATAAAATAATGAAAGCAGCCTCTTGTTTTTAAGGGAGAAGTACAAGTTTTAGCCTATTTGCCCTGAAAGTTAAACATTTTGCACTCTCTGAGACAACTTTAAGGTGTGACTATACCTGAAACGTCAGATCTGCATATTCCTGATTGTTCCTCATATCCATATGACCATTTTTTCAGTATTCAGAGGAGGGTAGGAACATTTACCTTTTTGAGCCTCATACTGCACAGGGTGAGTATCCAAGCTCTACCCAGAATCTAGATCAGTATTGAATAGAGATTTTTTTCTTTTCTTTTTCCAATAACCTAGATTGCTCCCCTCCAACAGCTTTATAAATTGAAAAGATTAGAAAGCAAAGTACACAAAATCATGGAATTCCAGTGCAAAAGTGATTACGAGAGGGTTTAGAAATAGCACATTTTTGTGAAAACATATGCAAATACCTCATCTGGCATTTCCAAAGCAATGAAATCAATTAGGACAAAACCAATAAAAGAAATGTTGAGATTTTTACCTCTCTTCTCTTCCTCCCTCCCTCCCTCTCTTCTTCCTTCCTTCCTTCTGTCCTTCCTTCCTTCTTTCCATCCTTCCATACTTTTTTTTCTTTTGATTTGATATTTACTGCCTAGTGAAAATCACAGCCCAGTGTTTGAAGTGTTAATTCCCATGTGGTACCTGAAGAAAATCCAACACACAAAGCTGCCTCAATCCAGGAGCTAGCCCATTGTTACCAGGTTGTCCAAGTCCACCAAGAAAAGGGCTGTGGACAAGGGGGCTGCATCCTAAGCCCACAGCTCTGGGCACAGTGTGACAGTAGAGTCAGGCTAAGTCCCAGGAAGGGACCTATGCCCTGGATATCTGCCCGGGAAGGGCAATGGGGCGATGTAGGGGGTGATGCCCAACCCTGTCTGTGTCAAGTGCTGCCATGGGGACTCCCAGCCCTGCTGGTAGGATTTGAGATATCAACCACCCTGAAGCCACCAGAGTTTCACCATACTGCCACTGAGACACATCAATCACCCCAAAGCCACCTGAAGGGGTCAGAGCATCACTGCGGAACATAGACCACAATATTTCAGTGATGCCAGGACGAAGTGAGAGCAGCAGGAGGTTTTCAGGTGTTCACAGATGTTCTTGGTGGCTTTTGGAGCTGTCCTCAAAATCCTTTGCCAGGAGACAAGCATGCACATGGTGACTCCTACCTCACATCTGAGGGTGTTGACACATATACAAAATCATTTACTGCCAAGTAGATATTATTTAAAATGGGATTATAGTTCATTTGGAGAGTAGAAACACTGTCAGGTAAGCAAGGCACTGCAGCAAATATTCACTGATCAGTGTGGACATGCTAGAGTATGAAATTTGTTTTCCTAAAAGTTCTTGTCATTTTAATCACATGCAGTCTGGTTTATTTTGCAAATGTATTTCTACTTACTTTTTTCTTGTGCCGTTAAAAAAATCAGCCCAGCAACAATACTTTGCTCTGTAAATAAACCTGAGGCTAGACCTGGAGCAATACCAGTTTATACCAACAGAGAACCTGGTTTATATTCTTTCAGACTCTCTATCTCCCTCCTCTCTCTCTTTTTCCTGGGAATATATATATATTTTATTTATTTTAAGCAACTGTAAAAA
>JAUBOD010000502.1:727188-747267 GCA_032353885.1 Nothura maculosa
GACTCTCTATCTCCCTCCTCTCTCTCTTTTTCCTGGGAATATATATATATTTTATTTATTTTAAGCAACTGTAAAAAACATTAGAGAACACAGAAAGCAATGTGATATCATTGTAGCATGCTATTTAATATCCCAGGTGAAATCAATTGAGGTGGTTTCTAGCAGTGGAGAGTTTAAATATGGGTCAGTTGATGCCAGGAAAAACTTAAATTCTTCTACTGTCTAAAAAGTTTTTTTAAAAGGTATATTATGTAGCCAGAAAAATTATTATTTATAGGTGATATCACATGGAGCCTCGCTATATACTATGATGTCCAGTGTTTTTCCCTCCACTATTATCTAAGCTTGGTTTTATGCAGTTTTATGCAGAAATACCTTGCATCAGATCATTTCAAAGCAACATCTGTTGGTTCCAAGGTTAAGATTGCTGTTTCAATAAAGCACTGTTAAAATGTTACCTCTCTATAGAAATATCTTTGCCAAGGTCCACTTTTTGCACAAATTATTGTCTTGGATTACTGGATGGGAACTAGGAGAAAACATGAGCTAAATTACAGGGAAATTTGCTCGAAGCAATCAGTGTCATGACAATAGCTTTGGCTTACTAACACTGAACGACCTAGAAATTATGCTATTTTGGAGTCGGCACCTATGTACCGGGGCCCCTTAGCACTGACAGCTACTGCTGCATGGCCACAGGGCTGGATGTGCCCAGGCCATGTTTACAGGGGATGCCACGAGTGCCAGCAGGTCCCAGTGGATGCCTCACACCATGCTGCACGTTTATCACACACCTTTTTGTTTCTGGTGGTTGTTTTCGTTTTAGTGAATTCAATAAACTAGCATTAGAGAGACTCCTGGCAATTTTCATCTTACCAATTTATCTTGCTTGTTAAACACGAAACTGCCTCTCGTTCCATCTAGGCTATTTATTAGATCAGCTTGTGAGAGAAGTGATGCTTGTGAAGTAGGCGACTGTAGGCATTGCCACTGCTAATTTTTTTCTCCTCATGTCAACAGCCTGAACCTCAAACCTAAGAGTGGGGAAGTTTAATGTGCGGACCACATAGCTCCAACAGGATCACAGGGTTTAAAAATTTCTCCTGAGCAAATAGAAGTTTCATTAGAGGTTAGAAATATAAATTGGTGAAGTGACAGATTCCGTGATATGATGGAAGCTCAATTATAAGTGGATAACATAATATAACAAGTGCAGATGAAATCCTATTAAGGTCTGAAAATCCAATATCTCATCTTCCTGACTTTTAATTGATCTTACACATATTGTCATTGCAGTCAAATATTTGAAATGATTCCTGTACACATAAACAAATGTAAGCACATTAACTCTGTTAATAATTTTAACAAGTAATTTGTATTTCCCATTAGACTGTCTTACAATTTGCTTTTCTATAATTAAAGATATCGTCAGTGATAAGCTTAATGTGTTATTTAAAGTCTGCCTGTTTATAAGATTTGCTTTTATCATTAACTGCAGGTTGATAAGATCCACACATACCCTCATTAAGAAATTAGATTTTATGTCTAAAGCAAATGAGATTCTCAGGTAGGAAAGAAAAGTTGCTTTTTCATAAATTCTAAATATGGATCCTTTTTCCCAAAGCTTATCTGTGGTCAGCAAAGCAGGTTGATAGCACCAGTAGTTAGTGGCTTTCAGTCTGCTTTGCCAGAATAACAGTGCTTTTGCATATCTCAGTACGTCTCTTATTTGGCATAAAACTGCATGTCTCCATGGTCTCTCCAGTACTGGCGGGTGAGAGAAGAGCTTCAAAAGAAGATAGTTATGGAAACTTGTCGTGGAGCAAAGTCACAGGTCATTTTGCCTTTTGGGGGTGTGAAAAGCCCTAATGAATGCAAGCTCTTTTGTCTGGGTTTCTCCAAGTCCAGACAGCCAGAGGCTTTCCAACATCCAGCTAGAGAAATGACTGGAATACATGAGCTGTGGGGCACTGACTAAATCCTTTGCAAATACTTTACTATTTATGCTCATACAAATCAGATACGAAAAAAAGATAAGTTTTTTATTCTTGAATAATGCAATGGGAATCATTAGATTCTCTGTCTCAACCTCTGCTCTGTTTTAAACAATTTTTATGCCTCTTGAAAACAAAGTGCTCCAAACTGATTTTTGAAATGATTTCTTTTACATTTCTTGTCCAGAAGAGAAAAGGAATTAATATGCATGCTTCCAGATTGAGGTGTGAACTATTTGCTTGGGGTACAAATGTGACATTTGGGAGTCTTTTTTTAGGTACACTCAGTGCAGACACACTGTAAAGAAAAACAACTTGCAACACAAGCTATGACATTGCTTTAGTTCAGTAAGTAGAATTCAATTTAAAATCAAACAGCTGAAATTACCCTGCAAAGCTGGAAAATTGATGAGTTGTTTAGTTTTTTCTCTTTTTTCTCTTTTTCCTCTTTTCTCTCTTCTCTTTTCTTTTCTTCTCTTCTCTTCAAGGTTATTAGACTCTTAGACAGAGGTAAATAATATCTCAGTGAATAAACTGGTAGAGTAGGTGGAGGTTAAAGTAATTATCCTTAGTTTATTTTTCACTTGTGGTTTGTTTGGAGTCTTTTTTGTCCTCAATTTTATTTTAAGAGATAAAACACTTATTCCCCAGCCCCAGCACCTGCTGCTTTACTGTTCTTATTTTTGTGCAGAGAGGAGATGATTTGGACTTTAATTAACATTGGAATCACTTCTTACCATGGAAGGATATTAAACATTTTGCTAGTTAGCATTAGTATGATGTGGCGAAAACTTTCTCTTGCCATTATTTCATGACACTTTCAAGATTCCTCCATCAGATGAAAAGAAAACCTATAAAGGCACCATTGGCAAGTAATAGATTAATGCTCTTCCATTCCACGTGGCATTCAGAACAGTGAAACCATTTGTATCTTCCTCTCCTGAGACCTCAGTTACCCTTTCTCTGCAACTAACATTTTCCAAACTGTCGAGAGCAAGCCAGATTCAAGTATAACATTAACTGAGACCTGTTTAACTATTTATGCTGCTATAATTTTGTATTGATTTTATGTAAACTTTTAACCAAACAAAGATTGCATTGCTTAAAGAAGACTTTTGGGAGTTCCTAATAAATTGCCTTTCCGATCTTTAATGGAGCATTAGTAATTATCGGATACAATGTGATTTAAAGTCATTTAGAAGCCACAGAACAGTAGTTTGGTAGAGTACATCTCTGTCTCCCTAACAAGTTTTGTTCTATGCAGTTTACTCTGTATATGACAAAACACTAGGAAAAATGCTGACAGTGATTTAACCTGCTTGCAAAATGTTATGTTATCATCATGTATTATTTTCTTCATTAATATCTAGTACAGTTATTTTACCATTTCTACAGGATAAAGAATTAGCACAAGTAAGGTCAGATGCACAGTAGGTAGTTGCAGCGAAAACTTGCACCTATTTTCATCAAAATCTAAGCCAAGGAAAAGTAACCAAGTGCACAGCAAATAAGAAAACAATTGAACAAAAATGCACTCACTATTATCAAAATTAAAATAGACTACCCATTCAGCGACCCGGAGAGAGATAATTTCAAAGTTAAAACAGGAAATCTGATGATGATCAGATCTCTAGACATTGTTTTTCAGTCATGGGTTAATGATGAAGGAAAACCAATGGACAAGCATCATTGAGAAACAGTAGTATAAACACCATAGGAAAACTGGATGCTTGTGTTCTGGAGCACTAGAACATAGCTGCACTGAACTGGGACATGTGAATGGCCTGACATGCCCTCTCTGTCCTATCCATTTTGATCCATCCCTGACAGAGTATCTCTGATACCAACTGTAGATCCAAGAGCTTTCAGTACTTCTTCCACAGTCTTCCCTTTCGTCCCCAGCAATGCTGGTTCAAGGAGGCCAAATTTGCTGTCAACCTAAGGACCCCACTGGGAAGAGAATTTACATCTCTGTGTTGCTTTATTTTTTCTAGATAGCAATCACAGCATTGTAAGCATTCCAAGACCCATTAGCTTGGAGCTGCACTTATGCACAACCAAAAGCATTTCTGACTGCTCAGCCCAGCACAATGATGATGCTTTCAGACAAGCCCTCAGTGCCTGCCATAGCTCACGACATGCACGTTGTACATTCAGTGCTCACTGGCTCATCATTGCTCCTTTTGCCACTTTTCATCCCCCTGCATCCTTTGCTCCTTCTCATCTACCTATTCCACACATCCCCTCCTTCCTTTTCTGTATATTACTCTCCTATCTGTGCATATTTCTCTATTCAGTATCTGTATCAACTCTCTAGGCCTCTTTCCCCATTACATGCTTCCACTTTGTCTATCTGACTGTTACTGTCACTCAATTCACTTTCATATTTCCACTCTATCCACAGCAAGCACTGCCAAGATCTGCAATAAATTTCAGCTAACCCATTTCTTGTTCCCTACATCAATCTATCCTGATGCCTTTTATCTGTTTCCTCCCTATAGAATTACTTGCCCTTTACTTGGCCCCTATAACACTGCTGGAGTAACTGTATTCCTATCAAGTCTATCCATCTATCTTCAGCATTTATGGTGCTCTAGTGATTACAGAACATAAGTACCACTAACTTTTCCAAGATCACCAACTACTGTTGAAGCCATTTCCTTAAAACCTCAATCCATTAATTATATATATTTTTACTAATAGTGTCATCCCTTTCTCATTATCACTATTTTCAATATGCATTTCAAAATCTCTGTCTTTCTGTAAACAAAGGAACAAGTAAGAAACCCACAAAGTTTGACAAAATTGGGAGGACCTATATTTGTAGATATTTTCTACTGGGCTTAGTTCTACAAGCTGAATGAAAAAAAAATACCACTCAATACAACTGCTTGGCAGACTGGTAGATTCCTGGGCCTGATGAAAGGCCCATAAAAATCTTGCAGTTGACTTGAGCGATCATTAAATAGGGTTCACTACTTTATACCCTGTTCATCAGAGCAATAAGAAGAAGTAAATATCCTTGAGATTTAAGAGATTTTTTTTTCCTGAATGCTAATTTCATGATGCACAATAACTCACTAGGGTTGTGAGCCTGACTCTAGAAAGCTCAAATACCAGAGATGTTATTCCATGCAGCAATCAACCAATGGAAAGAAACACAATATTTGTGGAAAGCAAGCAGCTAAGTTACTTCATGCATTAGCTCAATCAGCTTATTACCATGTGTGCAGAAACCTTCTTAGGTAGATCTAAAACTAGACAGTGACTGATTATGGAAAGAACTGTTATATAACTTAGACATTATCTTGGTTTGCACAACCCTAATCACAAAGTTCCAAATGCACTGAAGTGACAAACCAATTTAAAAACAATTTGACTCCCAAGACAATCACAACAGAGAAAGACTTTAAACTGAGCAGGTATTACAGTGCAATTAGTACAATTAACCCTTTGTCACAGCAGCAAATCAAGAGTTTCCACTTCTTAGTGTTTCTTTAAAATAACTGCTATTGGAAAATTGACTTCCAGCAGGGAGGAGTTAACACTATGGCAATCTCTTCCTTACAGATTTTTAACAGTCACCAGGTGGCAAAATCTATTTATACACCATATGTTTGTAATAGGATCTCAATTTGTAAGATACAACATTACATTTCTTGAATGAATATACTGAACAGAATATCATGACAACTGGAGCTGCAATAACATGATGAAACATATTAAAATCAGTGTTAATATAATAATCAGCTGTGTTTGGTTCCATATGGCAATTTATGTTAACAGCTAAACTCAACCCCATCTGTTTCTTCAGAAGTTAAATGTAATAAAAAGAGAAAGGTCATGATCATGAACTTCTGCCTCCAAGTCACATAGTGTGTATTTAATAATGAATATATAGCTCACTGGTTCTCTATATGGTGTGTGCAAAATTAAAGCAACTTCTCACGTTTTCCCCATGTTAAAACTAGAATTTTGGAAGAATCTTGATTTCTTTCTCCTAACTTATTAAAGAGCCTTGAGGAGGGGAACAGATGGCAACAGAATGGTCAACGGCAAAATAAAGTACAGCTCTAAATTCTTTTTATGTTGAAGATCCTGTCAGTACAGGATATACCTGATTCTATAAGCACAACAAGACAAATGGTATACTCCACACATCTAACAGGTGTGCTATGCTGCCCTTCTGCTTATACTGAAATGAGCTGATAGGTATAGCAATGGAGAACATTTGTCTTTATCTTTATAACGCCTGGCAAGACACATGATTACTGCTATAAGGGTGTCAAAAACAAACGAAAGCAAAACAAAGAAAAGCACCATCCAGGAGCCTTATTGTTAGTCACTTTCTGAAATGCTGACCTTATTTAGCAGAGTAGAAATTATTTGTAAAATTGCCTTCAAAGAACATTATCTCCCTCTCTACTTCCAATAAATAGATCAGGCAGACCTTACTTGCACTATCTTTTCATATTCTTTTGTGAGCGTTTCTGACAGTTTTGTAACTTAGCCAAGTTCAAACTAATAATGGCCATATGAAATCCATCACATCTGTGGTTTTATTTCCCCAACCTGTGAAAAGAATCTAATTATTATAATAATGGATTCTTATCAATATAAACATCTCAGAAAAGTTGCTAGCTGTGAATTTTCCCACTGTGGGTAAAATGAATATACTGGATTTGTTTTTGGAAGTGAATCTCTCCTGAGATGCCTTCAAGAGAAATATAATTATCAGGCCCAATATTCAAACAGAGGAGCCTCACCTGGGCATCCTCATTTTTCCCTTTACAGCACGGAGATATGTAATGAAAGAGTCAAGGTCATCAATTTTGTCATACACATGAACAGTCTAATGTTGGTCCTTTATATAAAAATACAGTATTCCTGAACCTTCTTCCTCATTTCCCATTTGCTGCCTGGAATTTAATCCAGTCTGACCTTTCTAACTTCTATGAATGCAGTTACATATGAATATACTCCATCCTTTGGTTAATGGATGCATAATCTTCTATAGAGAGCAACAAACTCACAGTGTAAATACCTCTAGGTTTCACATCTGGATTTGGTACCATAGTACAGAAAGCTACAATGTATTGTGGCCTGAGACATCCCTGTCAATTACACAAATAGAGAGGATTGCGAACATAGCTTATTTCTACCTGCAATAATCAAGGCTTCATGAATTGTCTCAAAGTGTACAGCAAAGGCAAATGAGAGGTTTCACCTACTTCTGAGAGCATAGTTTTAAACACCTCTTTTCATCTATAGGTAAATTACACAAACAGCACAATAAAGTAGCATTGCTTCAAGAATGTGGATTATGAAAAGATCAATGTTTTATTGCAAACCTCCACTGACATCCACTCACATAAGGATATTTCCTTCTAAGTGAACCTGGTCAGAATAAACCAGTTTAGCTACAACTGATTTTATGTAGGAGCAGCAGTAGTGACTATTTGGGAGAGAGCAAAATACGACACCTGAAACTCCATCTCTTTCCATGTGGAAGGTGGTGAGTTTGGTTTCCAAGGTATTTTTCTCTGGTAGATGCTAGCAAAGGGATAACTGAACAATTTGTCTTTGAAAAAAATCTGACAAAGTCATGGCACTGCTAAAGCTACAACCACTTGATTACTGTAGTCTTCTTGCAAGCCTTGTCTTCTTGTTGTCTGCCCGCTCTGTAAGCTCTTTAGTCAGGTATTTTTCTCTACATCTGCTGCAAAAACTGTCAGTAAATTACTTAGCTAGGTAAACATAGAACTAATAAATAATAATTTGGAAAGTGCATCTTCAGATAAGCAATAAAGAGTCATTTCTACTATGGAAAGGTGTGACCTTAAGAGAGCTGTTGTGGCCACTTCCCATATTCACAGTCCATATATTCATTCACATTCCCATATTCACTGTTCTTTTTTATTTATGATAAAGTGAAACAAAAATGAATTTGGAGGAAAATGATATCACTTGTATGCCATTAAAATTGAGATATAAACCACAAAAGCCAAGATATGCAAAGATACAACTGTCATTTTTCCTGACACCATACAGTCTGACACAGTGTCAGACTTAACTTTGAATTTCCTGATTTTGGTGGTTTTGTGTTCTAACCTCGAGACATCATTTAAATGTAGTTTGTCATTTGTGAATATAACTGTAACTCTTATATTATCAATAATAATAGGATATCTTCTACTCCTCAGGGGCAAACTCTCAAACAAATGGCTTGTGAATCAATAAATACGTTAGTCTGCTGCAGTTGAATTTATTTATTCATGAGATGCTTATCTCTCTGTAAATTCCTTAGGAAAAATCCTTAATTCTACCATGCTGAATTGACTATTTATCAGTTTTAAATTGGACCTTATTAATTTTTTTCCATTCCAGAAAATGTCTCTTACCCAATGTACTTTTGTACAAAATTAAATTTCTTTCTATCTTCCTTTTCTCTTCCAGGGACTAAATCCACTAGTTAAGAATGGGAAATAGCAGATGGCAACAAGCTCCTGCATACAAATATTCTTCACCTGAGCATCCTATAAGCTCTCCTTGCAATCAACTCACAGGAGCTTGTACATTGTGGTATAAGCAGAGTAACATTTGGCTTCTCACTCATCAGTGACAGACTGAGCTGTTTCACTCTTTGTTTTATTGCTGGCTCATTGACAGCTGCTATAAGTCGAGATCAACTCTGTTGCAACAGAGCACAATTATATTTATAGGATACAAAGGCACTTACAAACCCTTGAGCATAAAATTGAATCTGAAGTTAAGGTTGTGACTCAGGTGTTATCTACTGACTATGGCAGGAGATGTCTTCTCACAGTCCAAGAATTTAAAAAAATGATGTTTTGCTGTGGGCTTATTTGAATAATCTCATCACTCATTAAACACAGCTGCAAGGCAATGAATGACAGAGTTCAAAGTCAAACCAGGGGAATATATTAGTAACAAAATTACTGGCTGAGCCTGTAGGTATGTCTCTCCAGTATTCCTCAATATAACACCAATAATTGCTATAGGAATAATTGTGTCGTGTGCAAACACTTGAAAAGGTTATGATGCAAGATACAGGATACAGATTGTATAGGTAGTCTTAAATGATGCTTTTTTCAGAAATTCTATTTCGAGACCATCAAAGTTCTATACTTAAAATTAATTAAGGGCCAAAAGGGGGGTTAGATTTGAGATTTTGTAGTTTATTTCATGGCGGTTTCCGAGTTTTAGACCCCACAAGTGCCTCTTGCTTAAAAAAACAGTACTTCCATTTTATATAAAATATCTTGCCTATTCCTAATATTTCCAAGAGGCTATGGACTGCAGGTAAAATACAGCCCTTGGAGATTGATGGAAGGTTGTATTTTACTCGTGTTTTTACGTATTATCTTCATCAAGCCACTTCTCTGACCAAATGGCACCCGTTGGCTCATCAGAAATGCACCATTCCCCGTATTTTGGCAATGCGGTTGTGATCTTGCAACACACATTCACTGAAACACCTGTTATAATAGGCAGATAGCAGAGCACTGGGGCAACCTCGATTGATTCAATTCCTACGACTGGAGGGTGCCAGAATGCTTCAGGGCTACCAAAGTGCTGACATCTTTACTGCAATTTTTATCACTCTCTTTGCTAAATAAAATAAGCTCTCCAATGCAACTCTAGAGATTGGAGTAGAATCTTTTTTTATTATTATTCTCTACAAATCGGAACTGTTTCTATTCTTTAATATTTATCATCCTATATCCTAGGGGAAATATTCAGTCTCTCATTCTCTAGAATATGTGTTTTTCCTTACCCTAAGAAACTGCTGGATTCTATAAAGCAAAGAGAGTCAAATACATTTGGTCTGGAAGAGAGGGATGTATTATGAGTGCTTGGAGTGCCTGTGTGGCAAATGACCATTTTTGAGACCTGCTATTGTAATCAGAAGCAAAGATGCTAGAAGGTATTTTCCATGAAGTAGCTCTCTGAAGTTAAACCTAGGGAATGGGCCATTGTTTGAAAAAATTGTTAAAGGAAATGTACTTGTTTACACATGGTAAAAATTTAATAGATACTTCTCCCATAGGGAGAATTACAGGCAGAGACAGCTAGAGTTGAAGAAGTTATAAATACTTAAAGCAAGAAGGGGCACTAACGAATAAGAGACTCTAAGTGCTATTTATTAAGTCTGTTATTGTTAACTTGTGTAAAACTTGCAAAGGAAATGTCTCACAGGAAGGCTGTGTGGGTATTCCAAGCCTAGGCTCCGGCTATATGGCACTTAGGCACAAGCTTCCTTTCCAACCAGCGAGTAGTTATACCAGTACCCCCCAAAAACACTTAAAACTCAACGTGGTCTTTAGCAAAGCAGTCTGCAGAAGCAACTGAGTACCATAGCACTACACCCTGACTTATTCTACATTTTCAGGGCACGGAACAAAGAACTGCTCCAGGAAGCAGACTTATTCTGCAGGGGAGCTCAAGGGTGCACCAACGATTTAAGTCATGGTTTGGTCCAGCAGATGCTCTCCTTAACCCCAGAAAGTCATTCACAGACGAGTTCTCAGGAGCTGGTCCTTTATTAACAACCCAACACCAGCTGCTTTTAGCCTTGCTGTGTGGGAACTAGTGTCATGAAAAAGAAGCAAAGTGAATACACTTTTCTTTTTAACATGGGGAATTAAAAGTCCTGAAAGCCATGGGCCTATCTTACTGCTGAATTTAATTAGACTATTTTTCAGTGGTTTGTTTAGTTCTCTTATTTATATTTAATGTGGCTGCAAATAGCAAGCACAGACTTTGGTTCACCAGAGTAATGATGCATTATGTTAGCAACTAAACTCTTGAGACTTTGTGATCCTGGCATTTCTGGTCAGGTCAGCTTCTATTATTCACTTTCTGGAGTCACATGTGAAGTGTATTAGCATTTGTTCTTCTAGACAAGAAATGAAAAGCATGCCAGGAGTACACCAGCAGCTTCTGTTGCTAGGCAGGAGCAAAATTTCTGCAGTGGTGTCATGTTTACTCTCCCCAAAAGGTATGTGCTATCATCACAAATTACTTGAGAGAGATTGAAGAAAGTAAATGCTTATCGTCTGGAAAGACAGAATGTAAAGAATGGCTGGAAGAAATGTGGCGTGGAGAGCAAATTATTACCATTACCCAGCACAGAGGGCCAAACTCATCCCTTAAGTGTGTGGCAGACCAATAGCAGGACAAACAGTACAAAAGAATGAACAGAGTTGCTACTGTTGACTGCTACTCATAGCCTTAAATAGATAGTTATTCCCTTCAACGCAAGAAGAAAATATTCAGATTTAAAGATGCACCAAAACATTCAGATTTTCAGTACAAAAGGACTATAGGTGATGGAATTTGGAAATTCTTGCCATTCCTCATATGCTATTAACCTGGCCTGCTGCAGTGGAGTTCATCAGAATTCCAGGAACTTTTTGGATACCATCAGCTAAAGTAACAGTTACCACTTTCCAAAATATAAAATGCAGAGACGTGTCAGCCTGGGGCATCTGCCAGTAACACAGGAACAGGACAAGGGAGGAATTTACATATTGGTTTTCTGAGGCTATTTTATTTATTCATTTATAGATTTCATTTGACTGGGAAAGTTATCTTTCTCAGTGTAAAGAGCAAATTTTTTGATGATGCATAGAGGTAGTTTGACAATGCCAGAACAGTCTGTGTCACAGTTCTAAACAGTGAAAAGATTTTCCGAGAGTTCTGAAATAATAACTCATCCTTTTAACTAATATAAGAAATTATACTAATGGAATAAAATAATAAAAAACCCTAATCATTCCTTATCCAGAAATGTCTCAAAATCTTTATCCCAGGAAAAAAGTAACATTCAGGGAGTATTAATATTCCAGTCATGTCATATACGCAATTCTAGTCGTATCACACTGCACAGGTATAATAGATTAGACTCCAAAAGAACTGAAGCAATAAAACTGGACAATCTAAAACAGCTTAAGATACAAAGAGATTTATATCCAAAGCTGATGTTGACATACTATATATACTTAGCTGGAAAGAAGTAAAGTAATTGAAGTCTACTGATGATCTTGTGCTTAGAGAATGTTTTGCCCTTTCTACATATCTAAAAAAGAAGTATACTAGCTTTGAAATGAGTGCACAAAAATAGAACAGTGGAAAAAGCTATGAAAGCTGAGCTGCACCTGGGCACTATTTTAAGTAGTGGGAGGCAAAAGTCGCTACATGGAAACTGAGCAAAAAATCTTAAGATGGCTAATGAATATTTTGTCAGTGCTAAAGAGAAAACTGTCAGATGAGTTCAGTATAGTAGTTTTACAAAGCTAGCATACTCTGTTTTCTTAAAAAAATAGTGAGATACAAATAAATGTAAACTTCTGAAGATGTGCTCTGGGATTAGCATACATTTTACAGATGATCAGTAAGGCTAACCTGGTGTAGATTATAGACAGGGGGCTGCATTTTGTGTTGGGACATCTGCTGCCTTCATTATCTCCTTAAGGAGCAACAGCATTGGAAATATAAACTTGCCTCATTAGCAGAGCAAGTGAAAAAGTGAAGAGGGTCGACCATTTGGGATTTGATCTTCTGAATAGATAGGCCAGTCAAATCTAGAAAACTACAGAGCTTGAATGGTCCAGGATCATACCTACAAAAGTACATTATGGTATTATCACTGACTTAGCTTTTATTCATGTTTTATGAGTGTTTAAATATGAAAATGAAGAGAAAATTATGAAGAGATGCTCATAAATTTCTTAGAACTTTGCCCAAGAGTGCCACAATTATTCATTCCTTTCAGTATATGTCCAGATTTTCCGTAAAGGCTGCTATTGAAATTACATATAGATTTTGGTGTATTTGATAAGTTATAAATTCAGGGCAAAAGATTGTCTTAATGCAGAACTCCTTAGTCCATGAGATTATATTTGTTCATAAATGATAATAATAATGATAGTAAAAACAATGAAAAATTCCATGCACTGAAATTTCTAATAGACAGATTATCCATTGCATACAGCATTTACATAAAAGGATTATTTCACTTTGTGTCTTTATAGCAGCAGTGGAACAAGCTGGTGTAACTTTTTAGCAACATCAGCAGTGTTGATTGATGTTTTAGGGTGGTTTATGTTACACTGGAATGACAGAAATCTGAAGATGCAGCCCATAGTGAGCCAAACTGGACTGTAGCCAGGTCACTGAGCCTAGTAAAACTACTGGAAGCTCATGAAAAGCCATCTTGGGATCTCTAATGAGTGCAGAGGAGTAAGCCAAAAGCCTTACGACTTTTCTAAAAAGAGGAGTTCATCATCACAGTGATGATGCTAAATCTTATGGATAAGACACTGATGGAGAGCTTGGAGAACTGGATTTAATCCCCAGCTCCACAGCACGCTTCCTGTGTGTGGGGAAGTGAGTTAATCTTTCCATAACTCTGGTTCCCTTTTTAACACACATGGGAACAACCAGGCTTCCTTTGCTTCATCCTTTGCCAGCTTTATCAAACTACAGCAGACAGTGAGACACGTACTTCCATTTCAATGTGACTCTACCTTTGGCAGGGAAACGACCCAACTCTACTATTTTAGTAGAGTTATGGTGCATATGTGTAAGTAAGTGTGAACTAAAGAACAAAAACAAGCAACCCTGGGCAGGTCAGATCACAGAAGGTTAGCAAGAGCAATAATATCAGATGTTAGACCAAGGGCTTATGAAGACAGTCAGAAATGCTCACGGAGTCAGTATTAGAGATATTAATTTTGAATTAAATTACATTAGGAATTTTTAAAAAGGCATAACAAAATCCCTGGATAAATCACCCTAAATCATGTAATGGTAACCCCTTAAAATATTTATATTTCCAAATTCTGATATTTATATCTAGAGATAGGATATTCAAAGATTTAATTTAATTGGCTTTAGAATTATAAGGATTTACCCTAAATCAAGAAAGGCAGTTGCAGTAGTTTTTGAAGAATGACATATATATAAGACTTTAAGCTCATTCAGAGTAAAATTACTTAATCACACACTGTCAGAAAGTTCTTGAAATAGGTACCACTATCATAGTTTGAGATATGTAATAAAATACTTCAGCATTAATCATATTAAATTATAAACTTGGTAGAGTAAGGAAAAGAAAATTTAAATAAGTAAGCACCATTAGAAAACTTAAAATGCTAAAGACAGTGGACCAGAAGAATCAGGAAGCTACTCTTTACACAAATTCTTTATCAGTGGAAATGCAGCCAACCAAACTGTTACATAAATCTGAATTGGTATGCTAAGATGATACAGACAGAGAAGAATAGCTACCCCAGTTCTAATAATGAATATCATTAACATAAAGGAAAACTGATTGGGTTAATTCTAGGGATAACAGTTTGAAAGCTTTGAACAAAGAAACTCTCAAATGACAAGCATCTACAGAAACATATTAGCAAGGTCAAATAGTAATATTTGTTGGAGTAAATTAATGAATTAAATGAATGGTTATTTCTCTGTTACAACAAGAGCTGACAGGTATATCAATACTCCTCTCAGCTTATATCAGAAGATGAAATATTTAAGCTAGTCATTGAACATGTTAATCTGTATCTTGTTATTCACAGAAAAGGGTCATTTTGGAATAAAATTAGAAAGACTATATAAAAGGCAAGCTAGACAATCACATTGCCCATTTTCCAATCCAAATAATTTTTAAAATAACATATTAAATAATAGAAAGAATATGTGCTCAGACAGTGTTAAGTGTCTGACAGATGGCAAACCAAGATGGATCAAAGGAAGTGTCTCAGGAAAGTGGTTCTTGTTCTCTGTCCAGGGGTATGAGTATGAACAGCTAAGGGTAAAGTCAATCACTGAAAAAACTATTAATCTTTCTTATTAGTGTTATCTATCCTATTTGAATCTTGGTGAGCAATCAAAGCAACATAGGACATAATATCAAAAGAAAAGTTGACATTTGGGTACCCAGCAGAACAGTGACACAAAAGGATCAACTTTGAAACAAGAGGTATTTCAGAAAACGGAACTTGGGGAGAAGATACAGCTTCTATAGGACAACAGTGAGTAAATGATCTGTGGAGCTAGGAGACTGTAGACCCATCACTTCATACACTACAAATAGAAGGGATAATAACTGTGAGCACTGGTCTTTAGTGGAAAGCTCATTGAAGCCAATGCCTACATGTCTTCATTCCCCTAAAGCAAATAGAGGGCATAAGTGCTCTGAGGGTATCTTAATTTTATTCTGCCTTATGTAGGTGGTTGAAAATAGGTCAGATTATTCACACTTTTAAAACTGCCTATTTCACTCATGTGGATAGAAGAGATCTGGCTGACACATTCTACCCATTTTTTCAAAAAACATTCAGTAGGATCCTTCTACAAAGGACCTGAAGTAACTAAAAAACATGGGATGAAAAGGAAGGTCATTGCATGAATAAATAATTGATTAAACAATTAGAAGAAAAGGTAACAGCAAATGGCCAATTTTCACAGCAGAGGGAGGTCATCAATTGAGTCCCACAGGGTTCCGTGCTGGGATCTATGCTGTTTAACATATTTTTAAATGCTGTGGAACAGAGAATGGGCAGCAAATTTAACCAAGAAAAGAGGGATTATTCAGGTTAAGAAAGATGAAGGTCAATAGTAGAAAACTTCAGCAGGATCCCATGAAGCTGAATGAATGATTGGTGAATAACACACAAGGCAGAGAAATGGAGTAAGGAAAAGAGCTAAAAACTTCTGCTATATAATGTGGTAATTTTATCTGATGATTTCCATTCAGGAACAAGATTTCAGGCTTCTAATGAATAAATGGAGATTTCCTTGAAAATATTGGTATGATGTACAATAAAAAGAGCCAACATTATCAGGAGCCAGAATTATCAGGAAAAGAACAGAGAATAAAACATAATACTATGCTTTAAAAAGCAATAACAGAGACATAACACAGAAGGCTGTGAAATTTTGAAGTGCAGGGACAGACCATACAAGGAACAACTATTTGGCATCTCTTTCAGTAAAGGCATAAGGCGTAAAGGAGCTGTTGGAGGTTCACAATAAATGAAAGGACATTATTGACACATCTTATACCTCAGCTGTAGAATTTCTCCTGCAGAAGGATGAGGATGCTGGAAGTTTGCACAGATTCAAAATGTAACTAGTCAAATTAAAGGAAGAAAAATCCACTGAGAGTAATTAAACACAAAGACAAAACATTGGTTTAGAAAACCACTGACCTGCAACTTGTTGGAAGCTGGAAGAACATTTCGTATTTCAGAGAATTATCATTAGATGCCTGATGGCTTTTAATACTCTTCCCTTGACATCTGCTGTTGGCTGCTATCAGGCACATAATATCAGGATGGATGGACCTTTTCTCAGCCCAGTCTCTCTGTTTTTATATTATTTGATGTTATTACAAGAATACTCTTGACAAACTTCTGTCTTTGGTGCCACATAATTTCTGTGCTCAACCTTAGCATTGTAAAGGTGCAACTTTAATGTGAAATAGACAACTCTGAGAAGTTCTGGAGAAGGACAAGATGTAGAACAAAACAAAACATAAAGCCATAGAGAAGCATTTGGAAGAACAAATATAAACACTACTGTACCAGTTACCAGATCTGCAAAACAACTGAGGTGAAAAACAGAGGGAAACTGAAAGTGACAGTGCAATGAGTCCTTTAAAAGAATAATAAGCTCAGACTGGGCTGCATAGAAACTAGTTCCCTTGACTACCAGAGACTTTTGGAATGGAAAAAACCCAGAGGTGACTAAGAAAATGAACAAGTGCAGAAAGAAGGGAAAACAGAGACTCCAATTAAAATGCACCAAGAGAGTCTGAAAAAGATTCATGAGGACACCTTAGATGGAGTTATGCAAAAGACTGGGCAACAAACAGGCTTTATTGGGCCAACACAAATGCACAGACAGTAAAAATGGTCAGAAATCATTGTCGTTGTGCAAAGTACCAGAGACAGAACCACCGGGAGGCTATGACAATTTGTGATGCACCCAGCAGAGCTTGGCAGCAATTGGCAGTTGATGCATTTGAACACGGAGGAAACCACCGCCTGCTGATAATTGATTATTACAGTTGTTTTTTTGAAACTAACTGAAGTAAGCAACACATTAGCCAGCACTCTAGTGAATCACACCGAGGTAATAGTCACCAAACACGGTATTTGCAATGAGCACATTTGAGATAATGGGTCACCGTGCATGTTGGAGGAATTTTTGGAAAATTTATAAAATACAGAGGTTTTAAATACAGCTGGCAGCTCTTATTACTGATAGTTTAATGGTCTGGATGGTTCTTACAAGTAGCTAGACAGATACTGTTGCAGACAAACCTAACTTTAACGTTTTCCAAAAAGCCCTCATAGGAGTAAGAGCCTTACTGGTTCAGATGCAGGTAAATAGGAAGCAGAGAGGAGGAGGCAACAAACCTAGCATGATAGTCCAAGGAACGCCAACATAGTTCCAGGTAACTCAAAAGTAATGACATGGTTGGTGGCATACTAGTGAGGAACCTGTAGCAGTGGAACAATTCATATTACTCACAATTCAAATAAAAATTGAGAGAATCAAGATTAAGTTCAGATACTGGAAGACATACCTGTGTGTTCAACTACTTTTAGTCTCAGATAAAAAGTCTGATTTATGATGCTTTAACAGCATCGGAGAAAAACATCGACTGCAATCCCACCATGACTTTACTGCCATTCACTGTGCAGAAGAGAGATGACTCAGACCCGACCATCAAGTGATACTTGACCCATGCAATGCAACTCAAACTGTTCAGTCCCAGATTGCTGAAGGACTGCACTATATCCTAATGTGGTAATTACAGAGAAACACTGATAACATTTCTAGTCTTATGTTGTTCTGATGATTTGTTAGCTAACTGATGCAACATCATTTTCAGAAAGGCTCTTATAATTACTCCAGAAGCTTGTTTCCTGCTCGCTTTGTCAGCATGGACATTGAGCTCTTGCTGAAAGCAAAGAGTGCCTTTTAAAAGCCCCATTACTATAAAGTTTGGAACTTCATTCAAATGATCAGTCTGCATGAGACTACAAGAATATCAAATAAAAAAAAAATGAACAGCTACACCTGAAACAGAAATTCAAAAGAAATTCAAACCTATGCTGTGGATTGTGGAAGATGCATATGGTCAAGCTGGATCTCTTTCATCTTATACAGTGAAAGCAAAGCCTATATAAAGCAATACATTTATCTAGGAGAGTGACAACCATACTCAACATTCAGTCAGTGATAGACTGCAAGAATAAGTCCCTGACAGTATACAAGAAGGTTCCTTCTCACTCATGTAACACTGACTTTGGCTGAACAGCCACTAGGTATGTTCTCTAAAGTCAGTTTAATTGCTTTTTAGACTCTTCTTTCTCAACTAAATCTCTAATGAATCCATAGAGTAAAGAGAGATTTACATGTAGCCATCCAATTTTCATCTTCTTAATCTCAAACTGAATGTTGCCCATTGTATGTACTTCTCTTCCCTGTGGCTGCCCCTTACTGTTTTTCTCTTCATCCTAGCTAAAAGCAGCCACAATCTTAAGTCATGCAACTAACAGATGCTAAGACTTATTTATTTCCATGTTCTCTAACCAGCCCCTGCAATCCCTTAAAAAAAGCCAGGAATTGTTTCTTTTTCAAGCTTGTTGGAATCAAGTAATCAATGATGGGATTGAACAAGATCTTTGGATATAATATAGTTGTATACTGGCCTTAAAGTACTAGTTAAGTACTAGGTCCTATCTGATGTCAGATCGGCAGGAATTGACTATTCCTGATATATCTATTTAGAAATGCAGTGTGACATCTTCACTCGGCAAATGTCGGGCTGGAGAATATGAAGCTGATCATATATATATGTATTTATATGTATGCATGTGTACACATATATATATGTGTCTACATATATATAAATATGTAAATAAATTAATTGTGACTGTGTTTATCAACTTTCTGTTCCTCTTAATTACAAAGTAATCTTCATCTGTATTTTGCATAAGCAGCTGCAATCATATTCTTTTTTTGTAAACAGTACAGGCAATTAATTTTAATTAAGTGCAATAAGTAATTGTTCGTGGATTTTTTTCCCTCTCATAACCTATTGTCTTCCATTTTCCCTCAGTTCCCAGATTTTCTTTAATTTTTCTATTCAAATATTGATGAAACTTAACCCTAACTGGTTTTCACATGTAATAAGATCATAACTTGATGTATACTGTTATCCATTAAAAATCACTTAAGGCAAATGCTGTTACTATTGTAACATGATAAACCTGACAACAGACTGTTAGTTTAGAAGAACCCATTAACTTCATTTATTTCCTGTTCCTCAAAACATCTGCAGTGAAGAGAAAGAAATGTCAAGTTAAAAATAAAAACTCATGACCTATGGTACTGACTACAGATTCCTTAACTTTTTTTTTTCTGCAAACATATGAAAGGTTCTCTGGCATTCAAGCTTTAGGTGAGGTAGTAAGTAAAAACTCTAAAATTCTGTTGGTCAGTTATTCCAGTTATTCCACTTCCTACAAAGAGGAGGATTCCTAAAACCAGAATGTTAGATGGGACATGTATGCACTGTGGGCAGTGGGTGTGTGCAAGAGGCTACGCGCAGCTGGGGCCTAATGGCTCTGCACCATCCTGGAGGGCGGATTAGGTTCATGGTTACTCCAGTGTTGTGGGTAGCTAGCTAGTCCCACAAGGAAGCTGGGACATTGTCTCCATCTCAGTGTAGTAGCAAAGTGTCTGCCTGGGATTTGGGCAGGAAAAACGTTACATCCTGCAGACTAACTTTGCTCGTGTCCCATCAGCCATGAGGATGTGCCTTTGCCACAGGGGAATCGATGCTTATTGGGAACGACCTTTCATTATGAGGATGATCGGGGCCTGGAACATCTGCCCTAAGAGCAAAAACTGAGAGAGCTGGGCCTGTTCAGCCTGGAGAACAGAAGGCTGAGGGGGACCTGATCAGTGTCTATAAATACCTCAAGGGAGGCAGTGAGGAGGAGGGGTTGGCCCCTTTTCAGTGGTGGACAGC
>JAUBOD010000502.1:747367-778694 GCA_032353885.1 Nothura maculosa
GTGCAGGGGGGTTGGACTAGATGACCTCTGAGGTCCCTTCCAACCTTAAGCATTCTGTGATTCTATGATTCTATGACCTCCTGGTCCTCTTCTAAGTTCGTTATCCACACACTGGAAAAAAAAATCATTGAAGAGCATTTAGAAAAACTAATTATCACAGCAACACATATAGAAAGGGCTGGCTATCTGACAAAAAAAAAGCAGAGGAAGGAACAGGTAATACCTTCCCCTTTTTGTGTGTTTATCCCTGTTGTAGGTAGGAATTGAAGTATGCAGTAAGCTCATGCTCCGCTCTTAGACACCTATGAAAAGAAGGGTAGCAAAGTTTTATCTTTACTTCAGGATTGCATTGCTTAAAGCAGCAAACCTTTAGGGCAGGTCTTATTTTGGGGAACAAAAAGTGAGACAGAAAAGATGAAATCTATCAAAAGAGCTATATTTCAAGTCATCCCTTGCTTTTAGCTATCTGCAAGAACTATGAAGCTTAAATACAAGAGTGATAGGCACTTTACAATGCTTCACACAAAAAGGGACAGACACTCAGAGATACGGGCAGTTATAGGTGCCCATTTTAGAATGCATCCACCTAATGTCAGTGCCCAGTATTCAGGAAGAATAGATCTCATATATAAGAATGACATAGGTAATAAAAATTTAAAATACTCGCAAGCAGAGAAAATCCATAGACGGAGAAGCGTTTCACCAGGGCTATTTTTTTCTGAAAGCATCATGTCTGCAGCTAGGGCTTGAATGCATGCACAAATTAAGTTTACAGATTTCATAAAGCAATTCATTCTGCCTGAATGTAATAGCAGTAATTTTTCATGTAAGTCAGCAAAATACAATCCATAAAGGAAAAATACTGCCATTATTTTAAACTCTATTGTTCTTCAACCCATATGTGAGAACTGGATCTAAATAATTTACTGTGTAAATTTCATTTTTAATTTTATGCTATTCCAAAAGAAAAGAGAGTGAATGAAAGAGAGGCCTCAAAGATTTAAATCCTTGTATCCTAATGTCTCAACAGTAAAATAATCTGACGAGTATGCTTCAGCAAAAATGATTGCTGGGATCTATAATAGGATTGTTTTAATTCAATAGTGTTTTATAAATTTTTGATTCACTCCAAGTTTTGACAGCTTGCCAACTTCTAGTTTTTATCTGATCATCCCTGCATTAATAATACATTACAGTAAGTTTTTCTGAAAAGTGGCCACTTTTTTTATCTCTGAATACTTTTGCCAGAAAAATATTGACTTGGTTTCATAATCAATTCCTGTTTGGTTTGATCATGCTTAGCATGAAAGTAAAATATTTTCTACTAGAGAGTTGCCAATACAAATGTCATCATTATTCTATTCTAATGAATTCCATCAATTACTAAATGATACACAGGTTGCTATACATAAAGGACTGAAGCCCAGAGTTTCACCAACCCTAGGGTGTTAGTAATTGCACTTGCATGGAAATCCAATTCCACAGCTTCAGAAACACTTCCTCCTAGTAAGGGCATGCATTTCCATACAGTAAGCCTCTGAGTTTATAGTTCGTTGACTATATTCAGTCATAAGTAGATTTTCATTTATAGGGAAAGAGACTCAAGGAAAGGAAAAATGTCAAAAATGGTTTTAATTGTGTTTGTTCTCCCACATTCTCAGAAATGAAAGAATATTGCTGATTATGTCAAAAAATACATTTTAAAAAGAATTATTTCTCGAGAAATATTTTTGAAAATAACATTCAGCTAGATGCAATTAATGATTTTTTTTCTTGCTCCTTAATTATAATACTTATATATAGTTTAATTGCACTTGACTGGTATCAGAAAACAAAATAGTCTGAAAAATATTCTTGTATGGTCTAACTCGGTTAGTTTATGTCTCAAAGCCTTTGCACCAATTACCGCTTCCTTTGTGTTACCATGTTGTCTAGAAAGTCCAGTCTGGATACACATCAACACAGACCTCAAAGTTTCCCTTCCAGGGATAGTGCCAGAAGTCCTGCAGTTCCCTCTTTCTGTCTTAAAAGTTAACAGTACTAATTGTCGAAAAGTCCAACATTGGCAAGGAGCCAAAGGTCTCACTGTTGGCCAAGGATTACTGTGTCACCTCAGCCATATGGAGAAGGTAAGTGAACACATCTTTAGAAACTCCATGATGCTGATTTATAAAATTTAGTCTCAGGATAGGGGATCTGAGCTGCATCTTCAGCTGCTCCTATGTTAATAAGGCATCGTGCAAATGACTTTTCTCAAGCCACAAGATGAAGAGTGCAGACAATGAGAATCTACCTGGAGAATATAAATGTTAGCGTCTGGCCTAAATGAAGCTATGCCGAGGTCCATCTGTTTGAAAGGCACAGCAAGAATTCAAAAGCAGCACAGACAGAGAGTGCATGCCAAACACCCTATCTGATCTTCCAAGTGCCATCTTTTCTGCCACAGCTCTCACTTTGACAAGGTTAAATGCTCTGATGCATTGGCACCTTGTGTCCTTCTGCACCTGGTAGCATGTCTTGTTCAGCACGCGCCAAACTTGGAACTCCAGATCAAGTGAGAAAGGAAAAAAACACATGCTTGTAAGCACAACAAACCAGCACACTTGTATGTTTATAGATACCTTAGCATTTCATAAAGTCTATCCTTATGTCCAGCCATTCTTTATAATTACCTTATAATTACCCTACCTTCAGGGCATCTCCTTTAAAGAATTATAAAATAAGATGTTAGTTTACATCTAAATACAATTACATATTATATTTATTGCTTAATATGGGAGGTTTAGCCTTCCCCTAGGCATCAGACAATTGCTCTGAGAAGTAGAATATATGTCAACTGCTAAGCTACGCAGGGCCATTATAGTGCTGCATGCATTTTATGGTGTCCCTGTAGCAATGACACTGCAAATCCTAACATAACAATACGCCCTTTACAAAAGTCATCTTCCTAGATTTGGATGTCAGACAAGTATATTTTGAAATATATTTCATCTTTCCAAAGCTTTAAATCCTTTTCAAAAAAGCATGTGAAATTTTGTCTCTGAAAACCATGTGGCTAATCTAGGGCAGTCTTGTGGCACATGGGAGAACAGTGCCCCAAGTCCTGGCATTAGTGATCTCTGAGAATAAGCTCCTTTTATATAGTTTCATCACTCTTGGGGCAAACAAGGGAAACAAGAATGTGAGTTTGTGGCAGCTGCTCTCTCCTGTCTGAAAGTGTCTGTCAAGCAGCCTGAGAGGAAAGGAAGATGCCTCTCTGCCTCTCAGAGCAAGATGCAAAGAAATGAATGTAGTGAACACCCGTTTAACCAAGAAGGTAAAAGCACCATAACGAAATAAAAGCAAAAGAACTGGACACTGACTCTCTTCTGCTTCATCTATGTTAATCAACTAATGGCTTAAGCTGGTATTCCTATCATGAGAATCATACAACAGAATCAAAATGCAACCTGAATAGGTAAGTTTGCGAATATATCAGTGAAAGATTTGGTCTGGTATACTGTGAAACAAGTGCTCATTATTTTTAATGTATGCTTTCCATTTGCTAGAGGTAGACTTCACAATCCTCAGGTTGGGTAAAGGTGGCTGAAGGAAGAGGGGCTGATGCAGAAAATGCCAAATACATGTGAATGACATATGGGATTGAGTTAAAAATTACTTTTTTTTTCTCCACAAACAATAAAAAGATGACAGTTTCAGATTCACTGACATTGCTATCCTTTTCCAAATCAACTACCACAATCATCATTGATAGGGCATATAACAATCCCCATTGCAATATGAACTTCAGCTGGGTTAACCTACTTAGTAGTAAAAGTCTGGAAGCAAAAAATGCTACCCTGATTTGTCTTTTGATAACTTTTTCTTTGTTTGTTTTCAGATTTGAGTTTGCTGACAAATTCACTGAGAAAATTGATGGGAAAGAAAAAAATTAAATTCTGTTTCGTTTTCCTGCACATACAAAGGAAGAAATATTAATCCCATAGAACATGCATGTGAAAATGCATCCTCCTATCAAACAATTCTGTTCTTTACACAAGAAAACAGCTTCCAAACCTGCCTTTCCAAACTCCAAACTTTGTTTACATTTTCTTCCAATAGATGGACTATTTTTTACTTCACTATTCAAATTAAGTACCAAAAGATGCAGCTGGTCATTTTTCCTTTATAAACTATCACCAATGACTTAAACTGAGACTAAAACTCTTCTTTTACTCTGCATTTTGTAGTTCACAAGTATCCTTCGGGAAATGCATAAGCAAAAGGCCATTAATAAAAATAATACTGATAATTAACCCATCTAATAGAGTAGCAGGATGTAGCTTGACTCCATCATTTTGCCAAGAGAAAAACTTTGAGTTTTTTTTTCTGTTGAAACAATAATTCTTTCATTAATGTACAGTGGTCATGACATGGTTTATGTGATTTCCTGCCACTATCAACATCTGTGAGGATCTGTCCAAGCATCTTGACTCATTTTTTCTGACAATATTCATTCCTATCACAAATGTCAGTGGAGAATGCTACAGTGGAAGAAAGTGAAATTCAGGGCTTTCATAACCACACATTGTTGTTACAATGATTGAAGGTCAAGCATCAGGGGAACACATGGTTTTGTATAGTTTTTGTATAGTTGCAGCAACAATATCAGTGAGTGGCTGATGCCCAGAAAATCTCCTTTTATTGTTTTCTTTTGTGTTACAAAGAACCTTGTGTTTTACTGTAAGATGACTTGATGTGATGTCAGATATAAACCATCTTTAAATTACTATCATGGCCTTTGCCCTTTGCCACAAGTGAAACAGAGGGAAGACATATTTTCTTCCTTTTGAGGGGAGCTCATCTGAATTGATCCAGTAAGTATGAAACTAGCTCAGAAGTTTGACTCCATTTAAGAGGAAAAATATCAAGAAACAGGATTTTGTCATCTCTTAAGTGTGAGTTTGAGTCATGTAATTGATGCTGTACTGAAACTTAGATATTTACCATAAGCACACAGGTTCTCCTCTTCAGCTTGAAATAACAACAGACATTACATTACATGTGTATCTCATATCTTTATGGCCAGACTATAGTTGCCTATACTTGAACATGTTTTTGTCTCCTCCCTTCTTCTGATTCAAACAGCAACTTATGAGCACAAGCAGACACAAGACATGAACCAAAATGTTGTTAATTCCCACAGATGAGTATTGTTAATTGTGCATATTGGGTGAAGGCTCAGTTTCTTTTCTAATTGAGATGAACCTGTTTGTTCTCTTCTAGTGACAAGGCATGTCCATATAGGACTTTGGTTTCCCATATTCATAATGTGCTGGGGAGAGACGAGCTGTGAGATGTGTGTTCTCTACTTTCAGCCAGGAGTGATGGAAATCTGATATCAGGTCATTCTCCAAAATACTTATGGGGCCGTATCCCTCCCTTTCCCTTATTTCTTGCTGACCTTCTTTGCTGTCAAAGTAGCTTCCCACTGCCTTGGCATTTCCATTTTAAATGATGCTTTAACATGGGTATTCCCCTATGTCTGCCCTTCTTCCTTGGACTAGCATTTGCATGACAGATGGTGCAAATGGCCCAGCAAATATTTACTGGGCCAGTTTTAGAGAGGCAAGGCAAAACAAAACAAAACACCAGCTACCAAACTAATGACTTTCTGGCACCATATTGTGCCAGCACCAGCCACCAGGATGGGGAAAACACTAGAGGATAGCAATTGAGGCTGAATTTGCAATTTTTTTTAGTGTACTTTTTGGATTTTGTTGCTTTGAGAATCTCCAAAGGAGAGTTGCAAAAACAGCAGCCTCTATCTTCCTTTCTCAGAGTTTGTCTTTTTCTTCTTTTTCTTATTTTTCAGGTAAAGAAGAAATGTTGTCACAGAATAATGTCCCCATTACAAATTAGAAACAGTCATAACCAATATCAGAATCATTAAAATTAAAGATAGCAGGCTGAGTTCCTTACAAAGGGAAATAGGTGAAATTCTCATGGCGTATTCTGGATAACTGTAACAATGGCAGAAATGTAGAGAGGTAATGAATGTTACAAACAATATATTTAATTTTATTCTGGCCCTTGGAGCCATTTACTTACTAAGGCATATCACAGGGAATACAATCAAGCACCTGTCCAAGGAGGTTGTACTTTTTTTTTACAACTTCCTCTCATTCATTGTTTCTCTACTTTGCCATTTCCTTGGAAGTCAAACTCCCTGAGTGAATATCTGGGACATGGAATGATGCTGAGATGCCAGGACGTTTGATGGAGTAAAATCCCTTTTCTAACCACAAAAATGATCTGTGTTATACTTAATGGATCCAGAATTATATTACCATCCAAATGGTGGTTATTTTCCGTTTTATATATCCTATACAGTTTAAATTCTGTTTTGATTCTGGTTAGGGTGTGAGGGTAAAACCTGGGGAGAAAATAAAAACAGGAAAAATTAAAAAAAAGGTATCTGGGCCACTACCTTTAAAAATAGTTTAACTGGTGGTCAAAAAATGATTTGCAACTGAATGGGGAACAACAGAAGAAGATGGAGCAGCATTCCTTTGAAATTCTGCTTCAATTGGATGTCCTGACCATCTGAAATAAACTTATGTATACTATAGCTTATTTTTAATTATAATTGCAGTCTTAATAAAGTATTACAATTTGGTTTTAGAACACATATTCCTCTTCCCATCAGTCCTTCAGGAGAGATACAACTCCTAAGAATTAGAAAGAAGGGAAGAGTACGTTCATGTAACAAATATCTGCCAAAAGAAGAAAGAAAGCTCAATCTCCTATAATTGTATTCTGCCCATTTATCTGGTGCTGTAACCTGAATTAAATGAATTAATTCCATGACCTGGAAAAGAGAAAAACAACACAGTCTTGCTTAATCTAGCACACACAAAGTTATCTCCCTGAACCTATGGCATTTCGTAAAGCAGATTTCACTGGATGTCAAGACTAAACAAATGCCATTGTATCCTCAATATCAAAAGCAAAGCAGAGAGGTCCCCTCTATTGAAAGACTAAAATCTGTAGAAAAGTCCTTGCAAAAAACAAAAAACTAAACATGTAGGTTTTTACTGGATTCTCTCCCCAAAACACTTTTATGACTTTCAAGTAAATAGTAAGCATATATGCTCCAAACTAAGACCAGGTCTAAATCCCGATCTGAATTCTAAATTATTCAGAATTAAAGAATCAGACTGGGCATTCATGAACAATGAAAAAGTTCAGCTGTGTAGACTATTCCAGAGTAAAACTTTATAGCCCAAGTCAATCTCTTCTCCTCCTATTAGGCAGATTCATACATGATTAGAAAAAGAAATATTTGATATATGGAGAATGAAGTTCAGAAAACCATCAATGAAAATACTCTATTTAAAGGCATAAATTCACAAACTGAGATCTTCAGTCTTGGAGAAGCTGCATAAGGATATTAAGACCACTTGAAGCTTCTGACCAATTCAAAGAAAAAAAATTCTGGAAAAGTGACAAAGTGTAATAAGCTTTGAACCTCATAGCCATGTATGTGTTAATTTAAAATACTGGGCATCTGGTCTTAAATGTTTAGGCAGTCTGAATCCAATTTTCTTCTGTAACTTAACAAGCAGATTTGACTAAAAAAGAAGGTAGTAATCTACCAATTGACCTGTACTAATTATTTTAAAAATAAATGAAAATGAATCAGTGCTTCAGTAATCTGTTAATATTGCAATCTTCTTCCAGCAGCATACCAAGGAGATTCTTTCTTCCATGATTTCTACCATTTCCTTTCAGTGATTCCTAAACAGGGGCTAATCTCTCTGAAGCACCTGCAGGCTACCATATCTGTAAGCCAAGAAATCCAACAGAGGATATTATAGATTGCATTTCACTGGTCCAGGATATAATATCAGTAGCCCCTTATCTTAACTCCCTTCTTTTATGTGGTAAATTTTGGGTACTGGGCAGGAAAAGAGAAGATTCAATTTTTGTGCCCCATTTTATTTATTTATTTTCTGACCAAAGATGGTTCAGAATTATTGGTAACTAAAAATAGCGTATTGCAGGAGGCTTCAAAGTGTAATATGTAGCCAAAAAATCTAAAGTTTAAAATGAACATAATTTATAAGTAGGTTTAATGTTTGCAAGCAATTCTGTTAAATATATCATCAAGAAGGCAATCATAATGTCACCTCATGTGGAGGCAACTAGTAAAGCTGGCTAAATCTCAGGGGCCTATGGCTAATGGAAAAAGTCCAATCTTGTTCCTTTATATATATTTTTGTTTCTTTGTATATAATACTTCCTATGTGTTTTCTTCCACAGGAATGCCTGCATAGCACATATAGCTCAGGCACACATAAATCCTTACAAACACACATATAAAGATACTCAGTGAAAGGCAGGCTGGTAATATCTTTTGTAATTGAGAACTATGCTTGCCACTCACTTGTGAAAATAGGACTACATATTCATTGTCTTATTGCTCTGTCAAAGTGAGAGAAGTTTCTGCATGAAGCTGCTACTTAAAACTGTATCATTTTGATTTTTTTCAGCCAAAACATTAATTAAATAAGAGAAGGTCTTTTGAAGGATGAGCCTTGAATATATTGAGGAGAAAACAATTCCATTAAATTTTACTGTCCAAAATAAGTGGACATGTTGTAGGTCTTTACCTATAAAATGGGGACAGCTGACCCTGCTCTTCCTGGGGTGTTGTGAAGAGTCATTAAAGTTTTTAACCACTCTGATATAGCGAGGAGAACTGCAGAGTAGTCTAGTAGGAAATGAATAATTCTGTCTTTAGAGCCACGCCTGAGCAGCATGCAGTAAATAAGGCCTGGGGCCAAATGCCAAGCAATGAGGATAAAAGAACATATTGAATAGCTGCTCATTAAGTGAGCACTATCCATCCTGTGCCCCATTGAAGCAGGTGTCCTGGGGAAAAGTAATAGTATGCGACCTTGTAATTAAAACTGTATCATAATACATATTCACCAGGAGGCAAAATTAAGGATGCCTTGGAAAATTCAGTCCGACGTATCTAAGTTTTTCATGCTGGACTTCATAACTCTTATGTTCTTTTGCATTGTGAGGTTTTTTTTTCCTCTCCTTAATTTGAGTGTTTCCTGTATTTCAAGAGATGGAGGCATATGATAAGGGGTAGCAAGAGATGGCTTTCATGGGCTCATGCAAACAGGAATAAGAATGGCTTCAGGCCAGTAGGCAGAAATTAAAGCCATTGTATGTGGCTGATTTAATGTGAAGCTTGAGGCAAAAAACAAAGAGAGCCCAGAGGGCTTTTGAAAGGCAGAAGGAGTTTGGCCTGACAATCTGGAGGACCTGAGTGTTTCAGACTGTGGCTCGTATTTAATAGGCATTGACCTAAATCAGGGTTAGATCTTAATGCATATCTTGTCTTGCCTCATTGGTCAATTCAATGTTATTTCATTACAAACCATTACAAACAAGCAATCCTGCTGAATAAACTCTGTTCTTTGGCTTCTTCATGGTATTCTTCATGGTTTCTTCATATAGTGTTCCTATCATTTTTTTTCTGTCCTATTCTTTCTTGCTTTTAATTACTTTCAAACATTCCTTCAGCCAGGTTTGCTTTCTGCATGCTAAAAATGAGGCCACTCAGAAAGAGAACCTGCACCCACCAGCCGAGAACCAGTGTCCACACCGTCCACTTTGGACACATGGGGATTGAGAAAATCTTTTTAACTGAAAGTGAAATAGAGATCATTAACATTCACTGTACAGGCCCATACTCTGTTTTCTTCATGTAACTCTTTGCAGACTAAACTTATTATGTCCCCTCATAAGCTTCTTCATGGGATTTGCATGGGTAATCATTTTAAAATGCAAATATTTTTTCTTTGCAGGAAGTTGAAAAAGAATTTTCTCTTAGTACCTCATTCTGAGCAAAGAGGACCACCTGGAAATCTTCTGGCAAGCACAAAGTCTTATTCATTCCTCATTGTCCCCAACCCAGCTTGGCTTTTGTGTACACCTGAATCTTCTCAGTCTTCTCCTGGTTTATAGGACCTCATAGTTTATAGTTCTCATTTCTAGAGGACTATTCTTCAATAATGTATTTTGTGCAAATACTCTATAGATGTCCTTATTTAAAATATTTTGAATCACTGTTTTTAAATCTACTGTTTTCCTATCTACTTATTTGTAAAGCAAGAGATGTTTTAATGCTCCAAATGCTATTTTTAAGCCAAAACTTATGGAAGTTACCAAAATATTTTTTCATACATAATCATTAGAAAAAAATAACTGTTAATATCTAATACTGCTATTCTTTCAGTTTCTTTGAGACTTCTCTCCTCTTTCCTAAGAAAACGTTGCTTGAAGTTAAGCCTCCAGAGTTTTTGGCTTTCAGCTTATTTTAAAACAGGTATAGCCTGTAACAAAATATTGCAGACTCCTAGGCTTTGGTCTAACACAGTGTTAAGGTAACTGTTGAAACAAAGAAAGAAGGAAACAGTTCTGTGGTTTCAATTCTTTAGACATGTAATTGTGAACAGCAGAACTAATGAAGCCTAGTTTCCAACAGATTTGTGTCTTCTGCTTGGCTTGTCCAGTGGCTAATAAAGTGCAAGCTGCAAATGAAGCTTCCCCTGCAGATGGAAGAATCATGTGTGCACAGTGTGCTTTGAGAACGTATATGAGTATCTTGCTTTCACTTACGCAGATATATTGAACTCTAGCATAGGATGGGTTCATGGAGCAGCCTTTGCTCCAGTGAGAGCCTCTTCATAATCACTGCCCTCTCCTGGTCCTTCTATTTAAATAAAAAATGAAGGAAATGGAGCTTTTTTCCTTTCTATCTAATGGGATGCAGAAACACTTCATGTTGTCTGATCCAAGTATGCCATGCAATAAGGCAACACCTGGACACAAAAATGAAGTCTGGATAGAGAGAAAATCATTATTTTCCTACAGATATTAGTCAGGGGAATCCTGATCCCAGAATCATAGGCCAGGCTGCACTGTGTGTAAGAAAGTAAGTGTGAATGAGTCTCCAATGCCTCTACCTCTCCAACAGATCTGATCACCATTGACTGCCTGGTTCCCAAGTCATTAATGCAGACAGCATCATACAGACCTTGGTTCCTGAGGAAATCAGGCTTGAGATATCATCAGTCTAGAGCATCTCTGGGATGTATAGATCATCCTGAGAAGGAGACAGTTTAATGATCCAGATACAAATCATATAGTCAATACCTGTCTCAGTCTGCCTCCACAATTGGTGTGACAGTAGCATCACCAAGACCTTTTAGGACTGAGCAGAAGAAAAGCTAAAAGGGTTGAAAGAAACCACTATACAATTGCAGCTCTTCTTTCCTGAGGTCCAAGCACAATTTCTCTTGTCATGAGACTACTCAGAAATTACTCCAGGTTATGGGCATCTGGATCAGCTCATGTAGCCTGAAATGAAATACAGAAAAAAAACCATAGGTCTCAGCAGTACCCCTGAAAAGACCATCACTATGTGAAATGTTAGCAGAGGCTCCTGCTGACTCAATGCTCATGGCTGTGGTGACCACTGCCATAGTATCAGGTTCTTAGACTGTAGCAGAGCACCAGGAGGGCACAAGCTCTTGGTTGGAGGTATGGTCCCAAAGAGGTTTGTAGTAGGGTGAAGGGAACTGGCTGATAGACTCCAAAAATGATGGGTTCTGACTGGGCTCCAAAATCCAGGCCTTTCACAACCTCCTGGAAGCAAACAGAACTGTGCCTGGGATACTAGACTCCATCTTTAAACCTCCTCTCCTAAGTATAGCACTCTACACCCTTGCAGTTAAATCTGCAAGTCTAAAAGGCTTTTATTGCCTATAAGGAGTAAATTTCTTCCCACTATAAAAACAAACAGGAAGCAGTGCAGCATGGATACAGCAACAATATTTCACTAACAGAAGATGGGTAAAATCTCCATACTCAAACTTATGCCTTTTTGCTGGTTCTCACAGTCTCTTGAGACAAACCAGTTGCCACATCAGTTGCTGGAGCAGGCAGCAGGGCTACTCAGAGGGTGCACTATCTGTAGCATCAGCTGCTTTGCATTGTAGTCACTGAGTACCAGCCATGGTACCAGCCCTCTCACTTGCCTCCCAATGCACCCTGCTGTGATGCCCAAGCCCAGCTGTCATTGCAGGACCACAAATAGGAAGGACTAGAGATGGGCAGGCTGCAAACAATAAATGGAGAAAGTACAGGGATTTCATGGATGTAATCATTTTAGTCACGAGCTATGATGCTGCAGCACCAGGCTGAACCCTGGCCAGCAGCCCTTCGGGTGGCCACACACCTTCTGGTGCCCCCAGGTAGGACTTCTTTATCTTTTTACGCACTTTATAAAGACTCCTCATAGAAGAGCAGAGGGAAGTGAGGCCAGTGATCACTAGAGGAGCAATGGACAAGGCACATTCTCATTCCTCACTTCACAGCCCACCACACTCCTGTATTTAGAATAATAAGGCGTATCTTTGGGTAATGCTGCAGTTAAGCTGCCTTGCTGCTTGCTTCACCTGCTGCCAGGCATACAGCAGTGCTCTGCTCACAGAGCAGCTGAAATTGCTGCTGGCAATTCTGGGAAGTCACAGAGATAACAGGAAAAAACAACAGGGTTTGGAGGAGTGGAGAGATTTGCTAATAATACTTTAAAAAAATCAACCTCACAGCAGTCTTGTTTGTGTTTGATACGAACAGGCAGCACAAACTGCATTTCTTTTTTGCTGCATTTATCTGCAGAAGGGAATCCTAACCTGAAGGAATAATGAGCAGCCACAGGGGTCACCCCAGCTTTGCTGAGCTTTGCAGGTCCTTAGACATGCCCGTGCTCTGAAGATACTTTCACCTCTGGTCTGTCACCTCCAGAGAAACCAGGATTGGCTTAGCCATTTTTTGTTCACTGTGCAATAAAATGGTAATTGTGCATTTTCTTTTCAAGACGAGAGAAATGAGAGGGAAGGATTGTGAAAAGCAGCTCAGTTCACTTCTTGTTCTTACTCATTTCTTCTTCACGTGAGACTTTCCAAAGAAGAGTCTTTTCATGAAAAGAATCTCTCTGCTTTACAATACCAATTCCCCTTACAGTGCATTGAGGTTCCACTGTAGCACAGGTTTTACGTACCTGCTTAATGATGAGCATTTATTTAAGTTGCATTTCTAGTCAGGAAAGGATTCAAGTCCCTCATGAGCTTCGACTTACAATTACTTTTCAGACTGCAATACATCTGTACAAGAAAGGAGACCTTGAAAAAAAGTAATGTGACAAATAGCATCATAAAATAATCTGGAAGTTGCATTCTTAAATATCAGTAAGAATAAAAAGTTGTGTATAGTCTATGACAAGAACCATCTCAACTCTATGTACTTCATTATTATTATTCTAACTTAATTAGAATAATGTTAATAACATCTTTGTCATCTGGACAAGATATGCTACAGATCTATTTGTGTATTTTAACTTCAGGCAACAGGGCCATATGGAAAAGAAATCTAAAGTATGTTGTGGGCGCTGGAGGCCAAATTGTCCCCACCAGGATGTTCATCTACACAGCCACAGAAGAGCTTCACAAATGTGGCCTTGGCATTTGCCTCGTGATAATGAAAATTCACAGTTTGGTGTCAGTAAATGCAGCAAGTGCAAAACACATCCTACGCACTTTATTAGCATTATTATGATGTATCCCTTCTCTGTGTTCAAGAGAAAGAAAAGACAGAAGAAATATCACAGATGATTTTCACCAGCAGTCCATCATGTGCCAGGATATGAAGTTCTTTGTTCCGTGCTATAGCATTTCAGTTTGTGCTACAGCATTTCAGTTTAGGTGTCAGCCACATCATGAGAACCTTTTGTTTATTTATTTATCCGGAAGGGGAGCTATGGAATTTCTAACAAAGATGAAAGGCAGAGTAATATCTAAATCAGCTTTCCTAAACAAGGACACCTTTTTTTTGTGTGTGTGTGTGTGTCTTTGTTTATGTTTTAACGAAAATGGCTTATATACTTAAAGTAGTTTAAATTTTGCTTATTTTTTATTTACTATAACACACAAAGTAAGACACCAGATGTTGAACAGTTATCTTGTTAATTTGTCTCTCATTTCTCATACAAGTTGGTTTACACATCAATTTCTTTTTTGAAAAAAAAGATAAAAATTAAATCATAAGTCCTATACTAATGGAAAAAATTAATAGAAATTTTAATGAAAGTGCAAACTATATAGAGTTTGAATTCAATATCCTTGAAACATAAGATATCTACCCCCCAGGCTAAACAGCCTTTGGTACCATCTACAAAAAATATGCATGATTTTCACAGGCTCTCCTGAAGAGCAGAGTTATTATCCTACATTAGATTTTGCTTCATGATTAAAAAATCATATTAATTAAATGCAATTAAATTAAATTAAATTAAGAGTTGAAGATGCAGCAACCCATTTATTATTATTTTCTCACAGTGTGGGCCGCGTTCTAATAGAGCAATCACCCTCCTGCCTAGCCTCCCAGCCATGATTACACAACATCCCTGGAGCACTTTCACTAACTGTGTACATAGAATAGACATATTACAGAAGTATTTACACATTTTAATTCTTTTTAATAAGATTTTTCTTGCACAAAGAAAACTGATCATATGATATTCTCTTGATCTTCGAGTCATGCCCTTCTCTGATTTCTTTTTACTCTCCTCTGTCTTGATGTCTCATTTCTCCTTGCAGTGTACTTCTCTGCATTATATCACCCACTCTAAATTTACTTAAAACCTTCCTACTAAGGACAGATGTCTCTTTCTATAGCTACTCTTTTGCATCTGAGTTGATCATTGTAGGCTCTCAAGAAGAGGAGGTGACTGGAATAGAGTGTCTGAAGAAAGAAAAATTATTATTATTACTAGTAGTAATAATATTTTTATATTATTTTACTACTATTAGCAGTAGTAGTAGTAGTATGTCTTCAAAGGCAGGATTAATGTTCCAAAAGGCACTTCTGATTTTACAGAGGCATTCCTGAGCCAACTTGAAATGAGTAACTTAAAGACTAGAGATGGAGGATATGTCCATACAGCTCCAAGCTCCCTGCTGGCAGGGAAAAGCCACATGGTCCTGCACTAGCTAAATGAGCAATGAAGTCCTGGTTGGTTAGACAGCTGATAGGAAGTGAATGGTCTGGGATAAAAATGAGGGTCTGCACCAAACCCTTTCTTGCCAGACTGGTCGCAAAGCAGTCCCATTGGTAAACCTGTGAACTCATTAAAACAAAGGTGTTCTACATGAATTTTTATTTTCCTGAAAATATGCGGGAAATATAAGGAAAATATCAATTATTTAGACTTCTTTTTGTAAGGGCAAGGCACCTGTGGGAGATCTAGCGAGAGCTTATGCAGTTGCCCTACAAAACTAAAAATAGGGTCTTCACTGAAGAAAACAAAGACATGCTACAAAACAACATTGCAGCCAGCTTTTTAAACATGCGGAAAATGGAACAGTGAATTATTTTCTGTTTTGAGCTCTCTTTCCCTCCACTAAGCTGGCACTGCCATTTCCTTCTTCTGAAATGCCTGCTATGCTAGGGAGCATCCTGCTCCTTCCTCCCCGCCAAACTCCCATCATCTACAAGAAGCATCTTCCTGTATCATCTTCCTTACTAGCTTTCAAACCCACTGCAATTCACTGTAAGCAGCTTATTCTCTCCCCTGCCCTCCCTTTTAATTCCTTTCCCTTTCCCTCAGCAATATCATTTTATACTTTAATGTTGTTATTTACTGTTGTCTCAGGTTCCTGGGTCCAGATTTTATTGAAGTAGGTTGTTGCTTTGCAAGTGCAAAACATCTTTTACTTGCACAGTATCTTTGTATATCTCATACGGCAGATTTGTTTTAGGGATATTATCGAAACAAGTCTGTTTATGACTATATGCTGTTGATACAAGACTCAATTTTGTTTTCCTTTTTGAAAATCATCATGACTAAATGTCTTTCTTTCTAATATCTCTGAACAAATTCTACATCATGCTCCCTTATGGCAGTTTGCTTTAGAAACAGATTACACTATAGTGCAAAATAATCTGTGCATGATACCCAATTCACAGCAAATACTAACAAAGACTGCACTGAAATGAAGATGCATTCTGTAAATAGAGTGAGTTCATTACAGTATTTTCTCCAATATTTATATATCAAGAAACATATTCTTAGATTTTTTCTCCACCTACAACATAACCAAACCCTGTTCTGATCTTCAACTCACGTAACTATTATTTGGAAACACCAACCTGCAAGTCAGAGCAGGAATCACCCAAAATTTGACAGACTGCTGCTCTGCAGACCTCTACATGCACTAAAACATATCCTGCACCCTTAATTCCTGTACTACAAAGACAGTTTCTGAGGTAAGGTGAACAAGTTCATCACAATCAGTTCCTCAGTCTTTTGCAATTCACGAGCTAAAATGTTGATCAGTATTGGCCTTTTACTTATTGCCACATTTTAAAATAGTTTTAAACAAGTAGGGTTTCTTTGTAACTTAGGTTCATACATGAAGAGGGAAAACATAAATAAAATAAAATAAAAACACTCACCATGTGGCCATTAGTTTTCAAAGAAAACTTTAACAAAACTAATCTCCCAAGCACAAGAAAGCAAATAGGGAGTCTTTCAGGAAAACTGCAAAATAAAATAGGCCACACATGAAAATACCATTATTAGTAGTTACAATTAGTAGTTACAAGTAGTTACTATAATTAGGAGTTTTCATGATAGGAGTCCCTGATCCGCTCTCTGAAATACTAGCTACCACTCTATTCATTGGATCAAATCTGCCATATAATTTTTCCATGGTGATTGTCCTTGGGCTCATGTAAACATGCCCTAGTCTGTGTTCCTCCATTAGACCTTTTGCTTTCCATTGTTCAGGAACCCCAGGAAGTACTTTCAAAGCAGAAGTTCCTGAACCCTGGAGGGCTTCCCACAGACCTAAAGTCATGCCAAACAGCCACTGTTTTATATAGATCTAAGTACATTTTTATATATTATATATATAAAAGTAAAATATATATATATATACACACATACATATATATACACACACACATTTATATATGTATTTATATCTACATATATAAAAATCACATTTATGGATATAGAATGCTTAATCTAGAGGTCATTCACTCTTCCGTGACAGCAGTTACTGTTCACAGTATAAATTTCCCATTTAAAGGGATAAAGTTCAGATTTACTTTAAAAAGAAAAGCATTTTCATGCTATGGGGTTACAGAAGGAGTCATAGTATACTCCTAATATACACATGCCATACAGAAAATAATGTAACATATATGTGAAAAAAACAAAATAGTAGCAGAATTCTATTAGTTTTTTCCTATATTCCTCCTCAATCCTTTCCTGAGAAGGCAGAGGAGGATGGATTTAAAGGAGAGGTTGTTTTTCTTCTGGAAGACACTTTTTTCATTTCTCAAGTTTTTAATCTGGACATCCATTTATCAGCTTGCTTAAGTAGTATATATCAATAGTTGAGAATAGCAGCTATTTAAAGATATGAAAGGCTATATATCATCCCACTGAAATGATTTCACATTATTTTCTTAAAGTAAATGATTTTGTATTCACATTCTAAAGAATTATAAAGAAAGATGTCCTGGTTTGTATTACCTAAGCAGGGAACCAGCTGCAGATTCATTTTCTGTATGATTTCCCTGATGGATACATTCAGGATGCCACAGTCAGGAGCTAGTAAAACAACCCCTGAGAAGAGGTCAGAAATGATGCTATCAGAGAACAGAATGCCATGGGACCAGCACAGAAATTTGGAATGATGGATGGAAGGAAGCAAAGCAAGGAAAGGAAGGAAAGGAAGGAAAGGAAGAAATAGGTAAGGAATGTGCAACGAAGGCCATCGGTAGCCTAATCATTTAAGCTTCCCTTATTTATATCTCCTTTAATCCTTCATCTACAATTAATAAGGTTTGCCATTTAAGAAAAGCTCAGAGGGTTCCTCATTTACTTTGGAAACATAAAAGTAAAATTCTAGTCTTTCATCATCTAAAATGTATACAAAACTTTGTGAATCAAAACTCTCTTTCAAATACCTCTGAGGATAAAAAAAAAACCTGCCAAAAAGGAACCGTTTATTGTCAAAATCCCAACACAGTAACAAAGATATAAGCCAAGACAATGCTTAGTGGTATACAGAGTTGGCAACAAAAACTGAGCATACCATCTATTTTGGAATATACTTTTTCATTTAAAATACAAAGTGGAACAGTTAAAGGTTCCAAGATTATCATATCAAATAAGGTCAGATAGTCTGAGTACTTGCATGGACAGAAATGAAAATTACTATGAATGTTAAATGCAGAGTCTCATAACAGCAATGCTAATCTAAAAAGGATCTGCAATACATACATATATTGTGTAATTTTTAGACACAGATGAGATATTTGTGCCTGAAACTGATTGTTTTCATAGTGAAGTAAAGCAGGGAAGAGCCCCAGGGTCTCTGAGATTTAGACCTCCCTCCATCTGACCAAAGAAAGAGACTAATGAGAGGACACCAGGGTGTTACAGGCTCCCATAAAAGAAATGATCTTTTCTATTATCCTCCCTATACTAGCTTTTGATCTGTTTGTTTTTCACCTGTTATTTAGGCAGGACGCCCTCCCTTTTTCCTTCCTTGGAATATCTTGTTATGTAGTAAGGTTTTGCAAAGAGGGGGAAGTATAAAGGACATTGACACCAACACCCCAGGGGACTGGAGCTGAGGGGAGCATGTCTTGAGAAACACTTGTGTGGAGATGCTCCTCAGCAGAGACACCTGCTAGGCAAACTGAGGACCCTTTAGTGCTGGTATCTGCAGCTATGGAATGGCTATTGCACCAACAAGCTGTTCTTTCAGCTGGATTCCTTAGGAGGCATGTCTCCTGTTCCTACCTCTGCAATATAAGTATATGCTGTATATCTCTTGTAAATTATGTGTAGCTTTATATGCAAGGAAAAAAAGGAAAACACAGTGTATGTGCATATTACATTCTGGACATAGACAAAGAAGACACTCAGCAGTGAATTGTTTCTGGATATTTTGTTTAATAGCATTTAAATGAGACAAATTAACACAATTAGCCTTCTGAGATGTCCTAATTTGATCTCTCTTCTTGATCTGGCAAAGGAAGACTGGATTTAACATAAGAGTTGTTTGAAAGAACACTACTATTTCAAATAAAGTATGTAAGAATGATATGATTCATATATTTCTAAGATCACAGTTGTCATATCATTTCAATGCTTAACCATGTCTAAAACCAAAATTTCCAATGGCAAAAAAAAATCTTGTTATTCAGAATGGTTTTAGCCCTATCAGTTATTAATCTGCAATCGTGCACAAAAAACTATTGAAAACTCCTCTGTGATGAAATCATACAGAAACCTTGAACTAAATTGTTTACTGTAGCATTTAAAACGCTCAGGTTGTTGTAAAGCAGTATAAACACATTGAAAGGAGAATGTTTCACACCATACTGAAATTAAATTTGTTGCACAACAAACATAATTCTTATCAACAAGGAGAATGGCAGCTTCCAAAAGCAAAAACAGGCAACCCCTTCCCCACCACCACATTGATGCAGATGTGTACCAAAGGGAAAATAACAGTTCATAAAATCCTTTATAAAAAACTTGCATGGCTGTAATGACATTTTGAGATTTTTCAAACAATAAAAAACACTCCCAAGGAGCATACTCAAGGAGCAAAGCCTACTATCAAACTCTCTGACTAAAATCCTTAAATTACCACACTACTTTCCCATGCATGTTGAAAAGGAAAATGGAGATGAATATGAAACACCAAGTCTAAGATCTATTTTTCAAAGTGTTGAAGCCAACACATGAAAGTGAAATATTTCCTCGCCTCCGTGACTATAGATCCATCGCATTAATGCAAGACAACGACTGAAAGCTAAACCAAGGCATTTAAAGGCTAAGGAAAGAGAGGTAAGAACTGCAATCTGGTTTTCTCAAGGAGGGCATAATAAATTATCTGTAGAAGAAACAAAATTATTCTGCATTGTAAGGCAACTAAAAAACTGCCTGTTAGACACCAAGAGATCCCTAAGAGTGAAATTTCAAAAAGTGAAGCTTTTAATTTATTCTTATTTTTAAAATGCCAGTTCCTCTTGGGAGCAAGAAATAAGGTACATGCATAATAACTCAAAAACCTCAAGAAGATGCAGAGACAGATGGAAATGTAAACAAGTTTGAAGGATCTCTGCCAAAAGTCTGCTCAAATCCACTGTCCGATCATTAAAGAATAAATACCATACAAACCCTTTTGTTCTGAATGAATTACAACCTGGAATTATTTGGCAAATATACAGTGCAGAATGCCATGGAAATAAATAATAATAATAATAATAAAAGACTACGGCATACAGGGACGTATTTGCAAGTCATCTCCTTCTGTGCAAAAAACACAAAATGTCTTTAGGACTCTGTTGCCTGACAGCATGGAAAAAAACTTTTATCTTTTCACTCCATGGCTTTGGCAGCAGCAGACTAGAGACATTGGCAAGTGTAGGTCTATGAAAAATTGGCCTGTCCTACACCATCCGCTTCAGAGCAGTCCTCTGGACATTAGACGGTGCTCGGGACCATGATCCAAACAAGCCAAGGGATTCCAAGGATGCTTGTGCATTCAAAGGCACATCAACACCAGGACAGCCCATACAGCCCCAAGGTGTATGAGCCCAAAGGTGTATCTTCACAGGCTGTGTGATAAAGACACCAGCATTAATACTTCCCAGGATTTAGCCCCCTGGTAGTTCGGATGGCTGATTTCCCTGCTATGATTCACTTTTCACAGTGAAATACCTCTTCAGAAAGAAGAGAAAATAAGCTAAGTGTTTTTTCCGCTTACTCCACTCTTTTGTGACAGCATGCATCTTAAGATGAGGGCTATTGTCAGGGAAGGTGCCCAGCATGGTGACTGTACTTCGTAAAAAGAAGCAGTCTGTATTTACATAGTAGGGAACTGGACTTGCAATGAGGCCATCAGTATTCAGTTCCCCTCTAACTAGACTAGATGTCTCAGCAGTCCCTTCTGCTTGGTGGCATCAGTAGCACCTACTGGGAACTATCTGGCCAGACAGGAAAATGGACACACTGCTTTTAATTATGTGACTCACTGGCTAATGGCATTATGTCTGATCAGCCAAGAAATTCTATGTTTTCTCTTCTATTCTATTCTATATTCTATGTCTTTCTATTATAGATTACATTGACTAGATTCATTTGTGTAATAACTCTTTTAATTTAAAAAAAACAAAAATCTGCAACAGTATCCTAGATGCTCACTGAATGCATTTTATAGGAGGTAGGGATGAATGATATTTTCCTTCCCATAGGCGCAGAAAAGGACTATACTTTCCTCTTATCAATGTCTGCATAGATTGGAAGTAATTCTACTTAAATCAGTGTGGATTTGTCAGACACTGCAAACTCAGAGAGAAAAGGGAGTTGACAATAGGATAGTAGTAATCAATTGTAGTAGATATGCATGGGATGATAGTGCTGAAAGCTTTGATTTTTATATATATATATATATGCACACAATATATATAAGCAAGAAAATAGATTCTCTTGTTCATCTCTTGAGGAGGTCTGATAACGTACCAGCATAGATCTATTTCTTTTCATCTAGGCTCTTCCTATCTCATCCCAGTTGGTTTCCTTCCTTACCAGTGAACTTCCACTGCCAAGTTAAGGAAATACTTGTGTGTTATTTATGCATTATATATGTGTACCTCTGCTTTCTTTGTTTGATGAAACATGTGACTGAGCCCAGGTGAAACGGCTCCTGCTCTGTGTTTCCCCATTAGCCTTTCTTTCATGTGGGCAGGGTTTTTTTTTTTTTTTGTGAAAAGCTGCAGTACCAGCCTTGTCATTTTTACCAACGAGAGATGGTTCTTGCACAAACTTGTCCCTTGGTATTTGGCAGGAAGGATTCAAATTCAGAGAAGTCTGTTGAGGAGAAGGCTGTAAAAGAGGGTGACCATGGAAGAAGCAAGCAATAGGTCAAGTGATTTAGAAGACTTGACAAACTCGAGCTTTCTACAGGTTCCTCCTCACACACATATCCTACTAGCACCTGCTGAAATGGCTTATACAAAAGATAATGCTCAGATGTTTTCTGAGTGCAGCCATGGTGCAAAGGAAAGTCAAATCAGAGTTAAAATCCTGCTTTATCCCCTCACACTATTTCCTTGTTAACTTCCTTTCTTTCCCCTTTGGAAAGTTTTTCCCTTTTCAATTACTCTTTCTGAAAAGCAAACTTTCCCAGACTTTGGGGTTTGCTTTGTGTGACATCTTTGCAGCTCATAATTGGGAGAAGTGTTAAATCAGCTGTTGGCTTCGGTAATTGATGTGAAACGTGCTGATTGGGGTCTGGGAGGTGCAGAGTTCCCTAGGTGAGACTAACAAACAAATTTAGCATGAGAGCCCCAAGCTGGGAAGAAGCACTGAGAGCAATCAGAGAGGCAGGCTGGGAGCAGAGAGAAAAGCTCGGCAGGGGAATCAGAGAACCTGGTGCAGGGTCCCAGTTGTGTTTGGCACCACATAAAGCACAACTCCGAGCTAAATGCTGTTATCCCCTCCCTCTAATTGCAGACATATAGTCACACCCACTTGTTCCACTGTTGTGTGGGGGTGAGTGAACTACTAACTGTTTGGAGGTCATCTCACAATGCGGTCTGGGTGATTATTCAACTCCCCTGGGTCTACAGTATCTACCTTAAATCTCATGAAAGACAGCTTAATTGTGAGCTGGGATTTCTTACTCCTCACTTCTTAGACAGGGTAGAATGGCTTGAAAAGACAATTACAATTGACAAATTTGTAAAACTGAACTTTTCAAAATCAAGGAAGACTCTGCTTCATTTTCACTTGCAGATGAGACCTTGTAATGCTGCTTATTTCATCAGATGTGTTGAACAGTCGCACACACAGCTAGGCGTTGTGCTTGCTCAGTCTTACATGTGCTCATTTGGATCAGTAACATTATTACAATGGTGTAAGTGTCCATGCACTAAGAAAAAAAATAATCATCTGCAGCATTTCTGTTTGTAGGCCCAGTCAGTTCAATTTAGTGTCTATAACCACTTGCTCCCAGCCACCCAAATCTCACAGGAACTAATAAAAATATTTAAATGAGAGGAGTCTCTTATTTGTTATCTAAGAGACAATCCTGAGTACAAGAGGAAACATATATAATTCAAAGCAAGGTTTCATATTTTTAAAGCTATTTTTTCATTCTGCTTGGTTTGGTTATCGACAGTGACGTTCCTTTCATATGCTTTTTCTTTTTTTTTTGAGTAATATTTGTAAACAAGAAGCCTAAAGCAAACTTGTCCTTTCATCCAGACCACTGCTACACTTGCCTGTCTGCCCTGCTACATATACGTTACTCAAGGGAAAGAGAAGCACCAGCACAGCCTGCTGAACTCCCCAGAGCTGCTCTTCACCAAATTGCACTGCTGAATGTAACATCCTCATGTTACGATCCCACCTATCAACTAGTACTTCAGCTGTGTGTGCAGATGCTTTCACTGTTTTTTTAAGCCTTCCAAAATTGAATGACCCTACCATTAAAATCCACTGGAGCACGTAGCTGCACAGAGCTTATGCATGTGGTGATACTTTTGTGACCTACCACGAGAGAGACTACGCAAAATTATCCTGATTCTCAGATCTCACAGGCACCCCTGTGCTAAAGTGGGAGTAGCTCCTTCGTTATCTCTAAAAAATCTCTCCAATAGAGTGTCGTAAGACCATAGTTTCCTGGTTTTTAATTGCTGCATCGCTGGGACTGATGTGGCATAAATGGCACTTACACCTGCAGCTGCAGCATGACTCAGGGAGTCCAGTTATTTATTTGATGCAGCTGGGCACAGCATTTCACATTTCTTATACAGCCTTGAAACATACACTTGGTTGAGTCCATTCTTTACAGTGCATATCATCTCCACAGGGAACTTTCCCACCCATTCCCAGATCTTGATGAGCAAGTAGCCTTAGCAAGACAATCTCTTCTGACTTTCCCAAGGAAAGTTCTTATTTAATTCTACTGTTGCAGGAGCAGAGGCAAGACCTGACCAAGGTCTCCTTCTTCATTCTCAAATTACAGAGTCATGTCTAGAAATACTGGATATTGATAGAAACTCTTAGGCTACAGAGGTGGAGAGCTTCTCCACTTGGTGCATTTGATTTTTAAGCTAATGCCAGAAGCCCGCTGCCCGTCAGGGAGGTGACATTGTGAATCCCATTAACTGCTCATCTCTCCCCGCTATCTGCAGGTACTATCAATACACCTTCCACCACCTCTCCGGGGAGAGCTGAGACACTTGGCAATTAATTTGCAGGATCTCAAGCAGAAAATTATCTCTCTGTAGAATGAGCATATTCTGACTGGTCTCCATTTTAAGACAGATACTGTAGAAATGGTTGCTATTCCCATGAAATTCAGAGCAGACATTCTCTGCTCCCGCTTATCCCCTCTTACTCCTTCTGGGATTTGTGTAAGCAACAAGTGGCCATGCTGCTGTACACAAAAACCATGCCTAACACATCCAGAAATCCACACTGAACTATTTGTATGCAGCCCTCTGACTACTGCTGTCTGCATCTGTGCAAAAACTCTGCTTCCAGACAGATCTTTGGAGCAGGCTCCAAAAACTGGACACACTGAAAACAGTTTCATTTTCCTCTTACTTTTCACCAAGGGAAGCAGCACGTTTGGCACATATCTGCAACCAGGAGTTGCAGACTTGCAGATGAGAGACAGAAATTCCATTCTCTTCAAATAAAGCAAGTCAAGAAGTAAATATGTTTTAATGATTATTTTGATTGGGGAACTTGGGAATAAAGTCTGTTCCAAATGATGTCTGCCATTCAAAACTTTAGTGACATGACAGTAAAATATGTCATCTAATTTTCAATTTACATCTATCATCTTTTCCCCAAACTACTAAGCATTCCAACCTACTAAAAGCTCCAAAATACATAGGTCTCTCCTCAGAATATAAAGAATATCATATTAAAATTCTTTATACGTACTTGGAATTTCCTTGTAAAACCAAAATCAGTTGCTATGAATATTCATTTTCAAGACAAGTAATTATGCCTATTAAATAAAAATAATTCTAACTAGAAAAAGAGGTTTTCTTGGAACACCATGCATAACTTTACAGAAATCTCAAAAAATGGTAATAAAATGATGATGAAAAAAAATTAAATCAATGTATACAAACTATGTTTTCTACGCAATTTTAATTTAAAGTTAAAAATACAGCTTTCTGTGAATACAGTGATCTCCTCTGCATTACTATAAATCTGACATGAGGGATTTTCTTTAGCTGTTGTGACTACATAAATTTATCAGATATGTGAATAATAAGGACAGAGTCAACCACATTATTGCAGAGCTAGTGATATCAATTCATTTTCCCCACTTTCAGGTGAGTTAGTCCACAATAGCTCAGCAATTTCAGACTAGCATTATTAAATACATCACAGACATTCATCTTTCCTTAGATTTTTATGTTCCCATAAAAGCAGTTAATTCATAACCTGGGTTTAAGTAGCAAATTTATTTTCTCTCACTTAGTATTAAAGAAATATTAATTATTTAATGTAGGTTAAAGTAATATTAATTATTTTAATAACGGGAACTATGTTCTTCCAAGTTCCCACTCAATTAAAGCTCATCTCATACTTTGAGCAGCATTTAAAAAAAGACAAAAGAGAACCAAATCCCAGAATCTCTTCAAAGTACTTTCCTGTCTGGGAATGTCTTGCAAAAAATTGTTTGTGTATCCATTTTAGATATTTGGATACAGACTCCAACTGAGTATCTCTCTATATTTAGTGTTTTTATCCACACAACTTCTCTGCAAAGTAAAGAAATGCCATTATCCTATGAGCCAGAATAACAAAGTACAATGTTTGTCTGTCATAATTTGAGTAGCTGAAATTATATGTGCCCCAGGCTCATGCACGAAATAACCCTCTGAATCATCATTTCTCTCCCTTCATTGCCACAGAATTGCAAAGTCATCTGCTCAAACTTAGACATCTTAATATTAGATCAAAATTGGATCAGAGATATGCCAGCCCAACTGATTTACCTTAGGTCCAAAAGCAGGGAAAACATTTCATCTTTCAAGCCCAGCTGTCCAATAGGTGATTCTTTCTCTTTTCCAGTTCAAGATGGGAGACACAATCATTGCTTAAGACCTTAAGATTTATCACATTGTAGTCCAGTTATCTAAAATATTATTTTCTCATATAGAAAAAATAAGATATTTTTTTAACAAAAAAATTCTTTATATTGTATTTGAGAGGAGCTCCAGTTTTGTTTTCAGTTGGAAAGTTTCTGATACAGAATTTGAAGGATGTTTCAAAACCAGAGATTTTATTAACAGTTAGATTTAGTGATCTTCATAATTCCATCATTTTCACTAAATCTTTAGGGTGAATCTCAGGTGGTTCAGTACATCCAGAGTACTATAATACTCCAGTTTTATATCCAGTTATAAGTGATTACAAGTAATTTAAATAATTTGGTGTAATGCATGCATGAACATTAAGTCCTGTGCATGTTTATGAGGTTTCACAGTTACAAACAACCATGAAGACTTAAATAAAATCAGTAGTTGGAGGTACGAATAAGTAACTTGTCTGGAGATATGCTATAAAAGCTGGTTAACCGTTCAGTAAAAATAACCATTAATGTTTTACAAGTTGTTCATAAAAAGTTCCTTGTTGCAAAGTACGACCTTAAAAAGCATAAGGATTTAATGATCACATCAAAAATAACCTCTAACTACTGTTATTGAGAATACAGCACATCATGTCCCTGTCCTAAAAGATGCATTTTTTTCTCAAAATTTATTTTTAGCTTTGCTTTCAGGCATGAGGGAGGTGACAGGGGTGATTTAGTCATGAACTACTTGTCCTGGACCAAGCCTGACCCCACCAAAACTAGCAAACCACTGTTGTAAATATACATGTTCATAAATATATTTGACAGTGGACACCAAAAAGACTGCATTTAACTCCAAAAGAAGATGTTTTCCATCTGTCAAACAAGGAAAACATGCTCTATAAAGAGATTCCTTGACCAAACACAAGTTAGTTTGGACCCACTTAAGGTTACAGAAATTCTAAAGTACATTTGCCCTTTGGATAATACCCAGACTCTTACTATAAACCCCAGATTTGCTCTCTTAAACCAGATCAAGTAATTCTGATCACTTTCTAGTCTAAAGTCCATGCTGGCCCCTCACCAGCAACTTGTAAATAGATGTTCTAAAAATAGCTCTACAAACACTGATTTTAGAAGGTTTAACAAAACTAGTACAGCTGCAACCAGTACAGCTGCAACCATGAGGGATACTTTCCCTGATTTTCTTTCTTTTCATCACAGTTGTCATCTCTTACATTCAGACTGCGAGAAAAAAATTATTCAAGTTTGACAGAATTTTTATTCTTGTAGAATGTACACTTCAGAATGTAGGTGCTAAAGCTTTATTTCACAGAGTTTGCAATTTTTTAAAAACTGTAATGAGAGAAAAATTGTTCCTACTTTATTATTTATAGCATAAAGAGGATCTGAACTGGGGTTTACATGTTGGGAAGATGCTTCATAGATTTTAGAATGGAATATTGAATGCTTTATACAATTTTTTATATGACAGTTGAGGTAAAAAAAATGACTTGATCATACAACTACCTGCTTATATAAGCCTTTTTTGCAGCCATTTATTTCTATTTCTTATGAGTCTCCTGGTATTTCATTACAAGCTGGGGAAAACATGAGTTGGAGATATTAGTGGCTTTATTCTCTCTTCCTTATGTTAAAAAAAGTGAAGATAAAAATGAACTAAGTGCAAACGGTGCAATCCTAATGAATTACATCCAAACTGATAGTAAAATAAACCAAATAGAATGTTTCTACTCTGAAGGGATGATCTGTTCATCTGTGATAAAACAGTTTTTATGTCCCATTGGACTTTTTTAAAATAAATTCCTCTGTCAGGCTGTTTATTAAACTTTTTATGAGCAAGTGTTTAAGGTAAAAAAATCTTTTTTTTACCTTAAAAAAAGATCTTACAATCTTCCGTGGGTAGTTTCAAGTTCTGGAAATGAATCATGGACTCTTTTATTTTCCTTATTTTAAAGTCCATTCAGAATATATCAATCTTCATTTCAAGTGACAAATAGCCTTCTAAAGTAATTTTGATTAAAAGGACCATAGTGCCTACTGTAATGGGCCATTCTAGTCATGTCTGATGAAGTCTCCCACTGAAATGTGGCTTCTGATATGCAGAGATCATGGTTTGTTTAAATAAAATGGAAAACCCAGATTGGGCTTTGGATCACATAAGAGATACAATTCTTTCAGGGAGTTATAAGAGCAATTCTCCCAGAAAACCTATTTTCCGTAGATTCCCTGGTATACCTAAATAAATTTGTGTAGCATACCAAGAAAGATATTCTCAGCTGACCAAAAAGCAAAAGAGAAAACATTAGCAAATCAGAAAGATGAGGGCAAGTGAACCCTGTATAAATTAATGCACTGTAAGCAAAGTATTGTGTGTGCAATTCAATAATCTGCACCTGCACAACTAATAAGGCAGTTCCCCTCCAATAACAGCAGCACCAAGAAAGCTCATGAGGGAAGGGAACCAAATTACAACAGCTTCATGACTTCCTGCCTGGCTGCTCAGCAACCAAACCCAAGCTTTCTTTTGCTAGAACCTTCCCCAATGATGAGCAAGAAGAGAGTGGTTGACACCTCTTTCTAACTATAACCTCCCTTGTAGGGAGGAGGGGGCCAAGCTTTTCTCAGTGGTGGCCAGTGATAGGACAATGGGTAATGGCTGCAAGCTGAAGCACAGGAGGTTCCATCTCTAGGTGAGGAGAGGAGCTGAAGCACAGGAGGTTCCATCTCTTGTGAGGGTGACAGAGCAGTGGAACAGGCTGCTAAGGGAGATTGTGGAGTCTCCTTCTCTGAAGGTCTTCAAAACCCGCCTGCACGCCACATTGTGCCACATGCTTGAGTGAGAAGGTTGGACTAGATGATCTCTAGAGGTCCATTCCAGCCTTGAAGATTCTGTGATTCTATATTATCTTAACCCAGTTTTACTGAGGTTTGAGGTAACCCACTTCACCTCCCAGCTCAGCCAGGCTCATATAGGCTCACATATGGCATATCTGACAGGTAGTAATGTTGCTGTTATTTAGCCTCCTACAATTGCATGGTAGTCTAGTCTTCAGGCAATGCTTAATTCTGTCTAATATATATATATATATATATAAAATCTGTTTTGAAATCATCCTGACAAAACATGCCTTTTTTAAAAAAATATCATATTAGAGTTTTAATAACAATATGCATAGCATAAATAGGAAATCAAGCATACTGGTGAAATGCATTTGTATATGCATATGTATATATATATTTGTTGAAACTATATTTGTACTCTTTCACTCTTAGTCTTTAACTCTAGTTCATTATTCTAGCTCTTCCACACATATCCAGTTCAGCACCACAGCTAACATCTGCCATTCATAGTTTATTCCTCTTCTGCCCTTCTCTCTATGAGGACAGCGGGGAGCGCATCGAAGTGCTCAGCTTTGCCAGAGGTTTTTGTTTTGTTCAGGTTTTGAATGTATGAGCTTCTTGGTGACAGTGTCGGTGGCTGAGAGGCCAGAGAAGCACTCCTTACCCTCAGGGCAGGTGACAGGGTGCGGGCAGCTCCTGTGGGAATTTGTTTCCTGAGACTCAGCTTGACTCCTGGGAAATGCTCCATCCTCCACATAGGTGAAGTCTGCAAGCTAAAAGAAGGGATTTGAATGCAAAAATGCTGGTCACTCAGAAAAGCTTTATACTGTGAATACATTGTAGTTAATATACAATGATGAAATGCACTCATACATAAACTGAAATAGTTTCTCACAGCTGTTTTAGTTGTCATGGTCAGGAAAGATGCTTTGTGGCTGCAGAGACATGAAGCCTCCCTCAGTTTCTGTGGAAAAACAGTAGGAAGTTTTAGTTAATGAAGAAAAAATAATTCCAAGTAAAAAGCCCTCTGCCATGATCATGACAAGTTAATTTTGGTAAGCTAACATCCCTAATTGCTTTGCCAGAACCCAGTACTTACTATGGCCAGAAATTTAACCTTCAGATTCGTGGCTGGAATGAGGACAGATTTTACCACTGTTGCACAAGGACTGCAAACACACACCTTATGACAAGAACTGAAAATATAAACCTCATTTTAAATGTATATCTGATATAGCACTAGGCCTTGGTGTTATCCAATTTATAGTGATAAAAGTGCAAAACTTTAAATTAGATCAAACTTTAGCTCCAAATTAAAACTAAAGCATTCAAGGACTTAATGCATACCAGCAAGACATGCAATGCTGCATCTGCTTTCACACTAGCTGCTTGAAGGCTAAATTGATGGTAAAAAACCTGAATGTTAAATAAGTGGATTTCTTTTTAATCAAGAGTTGATGTTGTCTTTGCTCATCACTTTGTATGAGAGCTGCATGAAATAATCTCAGTGAAACTGTTGGTACTTGCAGTCCTTGTAGTCTACTCCCCCATGAAGCTGAGTAACTAGTTTAGCTGTAAGCTTCCCTAACTGGAGTTTCTAAAATTACAAAAAAGAGACAGGAGGAAGATTTGACAAATCCCCCCTGAATGTAATGGCAAGACTCAAACAAATTACCTTTAAAAAACTTATTTACTGGAGAAAATTCAACTTGGATGAAACACTTGCTTTTCTATGAGGCTTTACTTTTACACAATTTAACAGTAAGTTTGATGACTAAAAAGCAGTGAGTTGGCACAAGCCACATAGTGAAATGTGACTCTGCTTATAACAGAGACCAGACCTCTGTTGACTCCCAGATGTCAGACACTCATCACTGTGCTAATGTCCTACTGGGGATCATCCTTCCCTTTTTGCAATCCAGAGACTGGCTGTGGCATATGGGGAGATATGGTGATATGTCTTGCTTTCTGCTCTGGGCTGCTGGACACAGTTTGGGAATGAGCCAGTAAGAAATGAAATAAAATGAAATAAAATGAAATCTATGAAATAAAATGAGATCTATGATATGAAATGGAGGGATATAAAATGAAATAAAATTATATGAAATACATAAAATGAAATACATAAAATAAAATAAAATAAAATAAAATAAAATAAAATAAAATAAAATAAAATAAAATATATTAAATAAAATGTTCAG
>JAUBOD010000502.1:778794-789161 GCA_032353885.1 Nothura maculosa
ATAAAATAAAATAAAATAAAATAAAATAAAATAAAATAAAATAAAATAAAATAAAATATATTAAATAAAATGTTCAGGGAAGAGAGACCCCCAGTTAATAGGAAAATTGCATCTCATTGGGATATGCATGGAATCTATAGGCTGCTGGAGTGATAGAAAGCCTTCCTTAACCCTGAAATGCATCCTTGTTTCATTTAAAATTCTTATTTTATAAGAGTACAGGTAGAAAATACTCTATTGCGAGCCTACCTCTCAAAGGCATTTCATCAAAGTAACAAGGTTACCTACTGGAAATCGACTATCAAAGACATCGTGCTGTCATCCAGGGCAGGGGCAAGCAGTACAAGGAACACATTGTCTCCAGCCTAACTGTGCATAGCAACCAAGAAATTCTATTATTATTTTTGGAGAGTTTTACTTTATTTTTATTTTTTTTTCATATGAAGGCAATTATGTGAGGAAATGAAGGAAAAAAAAACCCTCTGCCCTTAAAATATCCTCTGCTAGTTAGCACTATACCTGTTCAAATGTATTTGAATCTTTTGTATCTTCTATTGTCACCTATTCTGAGAGTTGAAACAGGCTGCAAATATTACACATTATGCTTGGATAGTACAACAGAGAATCATTTCAATTAATTAATGCAAACTATTTTACACTCCGTCCAAAGATGCAAAAAAAATCCAAAAAACAAATGTAAGTAACAGATGGGTAAAATAATAAATATTCCATTTTATTTTGACTTTTAATCACTTTCCCCATGTTGCATTAAAAAGAACAGAGATAAAGACCCCTATTTAATACAAGCATACTAAATATAAAAGATTCCTTAAAACCACTATTAGCAAAGATAATAGGCTCACTGGGTTATTGACTTGGTGAGGCTTAGGTGGGAGGATAGAGACTTTTATCAAGAAGTCTGAATCTGGAATCTACAGCATAGACCCCCTGGTTAGGAATGTGGTAAAAAAAAAAAGGGGGCAAAAATGATCCCTAAAAAAGGTAAGAGGGAGATTTCTCTGGGACAACTTCCTTGCTATCTGTTGCAGGTTAAGAGTCAACCGGATCTGCCGTGTCTGACCCACAACAGGATGAGATTTGGTACAGCACTTGGCATGCAGTCTCCCCCATGCTAGGTCTTCCCTCATCGTTTTTCTGGGCAAATAACAGTTTTGGGGTGACATTTTGGGAGTCTTTTTCTCTCTCCTGTTTTTTTACAGGCATGCTCTGTTCTTGCTCTAAGGCAAACAGGTGCAGTAGCTGAGCACTAGCTGTGAGGTGCCATCCTGTAATTTCTCTGTCCTTTGAGGTAGTGCAATACCTGTTCATCTTCTCTCACCTGGCAGTTTTTCTCCCCCCTGGTTTTCTTTCTGAGCAGTACTTTATTCAGTGCATGAGAGCTCTTGGTGACAGGAGGTTGGAAGAGCGTGAGTGCTGGCCATCTCAATGCTGCTCTTAGCACAGAGCTGCATTAGCTCTGTCAAAAGGTATATTGTTTTTACTTGCATTTTTTTTCCAGGTCGTTCCTTCTGTTTCTTTCATCAGCTGCCTTTCAAGAGTGGAAAGAATACAGCTTTCTTCCTTCTGCAGCAAACTGCCCAGACAAATCCCCTTTGCCCTGGAAATCCCTATTTAGGTTCAAATTTCTTTCTTGGATGCTTGATTAGGGACTCTCAGGAAAATCAATGGGAGCTGCTTTCAGACCTTTAAAGTATGGCCTTACTGAAGATAAGGAAATATAAAATTCCAACAGAAGAATCCACCCTTTCAGAAGAAATGCTTTAAAAAATTTGTGCTAACATGATTCTTGTTTTTCAGTTGCTTAGGAAAAAGGTAGTACAATGAAGTATAATGACCTTATTGTGCTTTGAAACAAATAACTAGATGAACATTTTCTTGAGCCTTTATATATATACATACATACGTATATATATATATATATATATATATATACACACACACACACACACATAAAATATCTCACAGCATCATCTGTTAATCAAATGTGGGGCATATTTTCTTTGCAGAAAACATCATAACCTTTCACCAGGATGAAAGATCTACATTGATGTGTGGTTATCAATTTCAGAAATTCAAAACCTTGAAATAAATGCCAAGATGTCAAAGAAGTCAAAGATGCTGTTGAAATGCAAATGAGTTTTTACAAGTTATTAACATATCAGTCTCATTACCTGAGTGGAACTGTCACATGTATTTAATAACATATAATCAAAAGTTTTTAAAAATTAAAGTTCAATTAGGTCTCAAATGGTCAGGGAAATTAAGTGCTTTGCTACAGCTTCATCTTTGGGAAACTCAGACTGTCTGCTTTTTGCACAACAAATTGAATATGCTAAAATGTGGCATCAGAAAATAGGTTTTAAAGTAGTTTTCAATATAGATTTGGCTGATGGCCATTAGAAAAAAATATCAGTATGAAATATGGATTATTCACTTTACATTTGCGCTAAACAGAAGTTTGTGCTAAATTTGGAAGTTTGTTTATCAAAATAAGTGAAGAGCAAAGCCCAAACAGGAAGTTTTCAGTGGTCAAAGGCCAGCTGAATTTATGAAGTGACATTTGGAAAATGAACAGGAAAAGTCAGCTTTACCTTCGTTTGTAAGGCAAGAATAATGACTGCAAGCTGTTCTCAATGCTACTACATTAAGATGTGCACACAAAAAAAATGAATGAACCAGAGCAAAATGGTTCCATGGTCAAGAGAATGTCAAGCAACAAGAGCAAACGTGAAACAAACATCCTATCAAGCTAGCAAAAAATTAGAAAGTGTAGACAACCATCACTAATATACAGTGATATGTAGTACAAAAATGGTTTCTTTGTGGGGGAGGGGAAGCACAGTTTTTGAAAGAATTTATACACAAAATTTTGCAGGGCAAATGTCTAGCAGTCGATGCCCATAAATAGCTATGTCCTACACTTGCAGGGAGACACATCATTCCCGGATGGTAGGAGCTCTAGAGATGTAACTAGAACTTATTTCACTGTTACTAATAAAATTTAACTAATATTTTAATGGCAGAAAGAACCATGCACAGAGTTGGTTCCAAGCACAGGAACAGGTCAGTAAATTACACTTGGGAAATAAAGTATTAAATATATCTCACTGAAATAAGAAAGAAGTAAGAAAATTGATATAAATTGTGTTAACTATTTTGGCTTGGATGACATAGGCTATCACCAGGAAACTTTCCAGCCTGGTTCAACACACAGACTTTTATCCATTGATAATCCTACATGTGGGAGGAGAAGAAATGGCAATGCATAGCCTGAGGGCAATCAAAAAAGACTTTAGGGAATTGGGTCAGATGATCAGAACTCAGGCACACAGGTCATATTCTCTTCCATTCTTCCCAATACTGGCAGCAATATAGAAAGAAATAGGAGGATACAGTCCATCAATACATGGCTCCATGGCTGATTTCATGGCCACAACTTTGGTTTCTTCGGCAACAGGAAGATTTACGTGGCACCAGGTATGATGACATTTAATGGGATCGATGCCTCTCAAAGAGAGAAGATGGTCCTGAGTCATGAGCTAGCAGGACTCATTGAGAAGGCTTTAAACAAGGTTCAAGGGGGGAGGGGGTATCATTAGGGAAGCAGATGATGAAGTAGGTGATGGTCCATCATGCCAATCACAGCAGCCTAACTCCAGAGCCTGTGAAGGGTGCCTGAAGCCTGGAGAAGCTAAAGGGCAAAAAAAGAGAACTCCTGAAGGCCCACATAGTCAAGTTGCAGCTGCCCAACTTGAGCAATTTGAGTTGGGAGCCCAACTTAAAATACCTCTATGTAAATGCATGGAGACGGGGAATAAATAAGGGGATATGGAGATTCCTGTGCAATTGCAGAGCCATGATATCATTGCAATTACTGAGATATGGTGGGATAGCTCTCATCACTGGAATGGAGTCATGGAGGGCTTTATGCTTTTCAGGAAGGACAGGCCAGGAAGGCAACATGGTGGAGTCACTCTTTACATTATAGAGTAACTGGAATGTATGGATCTCAGTATAGAGGAGGACGAAGCACAATGCAAGAGCCTGGAGGTGAGGGTTAAGGAGCAGGCCAATAGGGGCAACACTGCTGTGGGAGTTTGCTATATGACTCCTAATGAGGAAGAGGAAGTGGATGAGGCCTTCTTATCCAGGCAGCTGCAAGAAGCCTCCTGGTCACAAGCCCCGATTCTTATGGGAGACTTCAGCCACCTTGATGTCTGCTGGGATAATCACATAGCCAGGAACAGACAGTCCATGAGGTTCCTGCAGAACATTGCAGATGATATCTTCATGCTGCAGGTGGTTGGTGAGCGAACAAGGGGAGCAGTGCTGCTAGACCTGTTACTAACAAACAGAGATGGTCTAGAGGAAAATGTGAGGGTTGGGAGCAGTCTTGGCTGCAGTGACCATGAGATGTTGGAATTCATGATCCCACAGGCAGGAAGCTGGGCAAGAAGTAGGATTGCAACCTTAGACTTTAGGAGAGCTAACTTTGACCTCTTCAGGGAGCTCCATGGAGGAATATCTTGGGCCAGGGTCCTAGAAGGAAAGAAGGTCCAGGAGAGCTGGCTAATATTCAAGCATCCCTTGTTCTGAGCTCAGGGTTGATGCATTCCTACAAGAAAGAAGTCAAACAAGCAGGGCAGGAGATCTGCATGGATGGGCAAGGGCTGCTGGGCAAACTTAATGAAAAAGAGAGAGCATATATCATGTGGAAGAAGGGTCTGGCCACATGGGAGGAATATAGGCACAGTGTCAGAGAATGCTGGGATGCAATGAGGAAGGCCAAGGCCTGTTTGGAATTAGAATTAGCAAGAGATGTTAGGGACAACAGGAAGGGACAAATACAGCAGCAGCAGGAAGAAGACTAGGGAAAGTGTTAGCCTGCTGCTGAATGTGGGGGATGCCTTGGTGACGGAGGATGCAGAGAAGGCAGAGTTACTAAATGCCTTCTTTGCTTCTGTCTTTACTGCTAAGGCTAGTCCCCATGAACTACAGAGCCCAGATAAAAGACAGATAAACAGGAGAGAGGAAGACTTCCCACAGGTCAAGGAGGATTGGGTTAGGGATTATTTAGGCAAATTGGACGCCCTTAAATCCATGGGCCTGGATGGGATGCATCTAAGTGTGCTGAGGGAACTGGTGGGGGTTTTTACTCAGCTATTCTCCATCATTGAGAGATCTTGGAGAGCAAATTTGTTGCCAGAGGACTGGAAGAAAACCAGTGTCACTCCAGACTTCAAAAAGGGCAAGAGGGAGGAGCTGGGAAACTATAGGCCGATCACCCTCACCACTGTCCTTGGGAAGGTGATGGAGCAGCTCATCCTAGAGAGTATCTTTAGGCATGTGAAAGAAAAGAACGTGGTCAGCAGTAGTCAGCATGGATTCATCAAGGGGAAATCATGTTTGACAAACCTGATAGCCTTCTATGATGGGATGACTGGCTGGATGGAGGATGGAAGAGCTATATATGCTGTCTACATTGGCTTCAGCAAGGCTTTCGACACAGTCTTCCATACTATCCTCATGGGGAAGCTCAGGATGTGTGGATGAGTGGATAGTGAGGTGGATTGAGAATTGGCTAGATAGCAGAACTGGTGAAATGGGGCTGAGACTGCTTGGAGGCCTTTGGCCAGTGGTGTTCCCTAGGGCTCAGTACTGGGTCTGGAGCTGTTCAACTTGTTCAACAATGACCTGGAGGAGGGCACGGAGTGCACTCTGGGCAAGTTTGGAGATGATACCAAGCTGGATTGAGTGGCCAACACTCCAGAGGGCTGTGCTGCCATCCAGAGGGACCTGGACAGGCTGGAGAGGTGGACAGAGAGGAAACTCATGAGGTTCAGCAAGAATAAGTGCATGGTCCTGCACCTGGGATAACCCCAGGCACCAGGACAGATTAGGGGCTGACCTGCTGGAAAGCAGCTCCGCCGAGAGGGACCTGGGAGTCTTGGCTGACATCAAGTTAACATGAGTCAGCAGTGTGTCTTCGTGGCCAAGAAAGCCAATGGGACCCTGGCTGCATCAGGAGGAGTGTTACCAGCAGGTCGAGGGAGGTGATTCTGCCACTCTCCTCAGCTCTGGGGAGGCCACACCTAGAGTAGTGTGTGCAGTTCTGGGCTCCCCAGTATGAGAGGGACGTGGAGCTTCTAGAGAAGATCCAGTGGAGGGCAACAAAGATGATTGATGAAGGGAATGGAACATCTCTTGCATGAGGAAAGACTAAGCGACCTGGGCCTGTTTAGCATGTAGAAGGGAAGACTGAGAGGAGATCAGATCAATATGTATGAGTACCTGAGGGGAGAAAGTAGGTGGTGGCCGAGGACAAGGGCTAATGGGAACAAGTTGAAATGCCAGAAGTTCCATCTGCATGTGAGGAAGAGCTTCTTCACACTAAGAGTGACAGAGTTATGGAAGAGGCTGCCCAGAGATGTTGTGGAGTCTCCTTCTCTGGAGGTCTTCAAAACCTGCCTGGATGCCACCCAGTGCCACATGCTCTAGGTGTCCCTGCTTGAGCAAGAGAGTTCGACTAGATGATCTCTAGAGGTCCCTTCCAACCTTAACCATTCTGCAATTCTTTGATTCTGTGACACAGGCTGGAACTAAAAACCTCCTGGTAAACAGCATTACTGTTTCCAAAAGTGAGAGATGATCTTATCCTAATACAAAAGTCTCTACATGCAGCACTGGGTCATTCCACTTTAGGTCTCCATCTGACAGACTGAATTGCACCCACAGGAGCAGACAGCTGCCTAGGGACCAGCCAAAATGATAGACTATTTTGGGCATGTGGAGACAGTTCTCATCAGGGAACTCTATGGCTAATGCTTCAAAAGAGCTACTTTGCTGGATTATAGACAGAACTTACTGAGAAATTGAGAAGAAAAACTTCTTATACTGACAAATCTGAATGAGAATTTGAGAACTGGTTTCTTTCGGACACTTTTAGATTGGTTTCTTACATAGGTGAGCCTCCTCCCCCCCCAAAAAAAAATATATATCACACTCAGAACAGAGGAAAGTTCAGTAGATTCCAGCTCATGGCAAGTTCAGCATTCCAGCTCATGGCAAAATAGAGGCAGGATATATCTTATATGTATATTTAACATAAAAAAAAGAAAAAAAAGATACATATAGAAAATGATTAATATAAATGAGAAGCAACAAAAAATATTTTTTAAAAAGAGAAAAATCAACTGTTTTAATAGGAAAGCTGATGGGACCAAAAAAGAAAAAATATTTTTTAAGTGTGTATGAAAAAAGGACATTTCATTAGATAGAGGCAGTAAACTGTTGACAGTTATTCTGAAAAGGCAGACAATCAATAAATACTTGACTTCCATCTTTGGAGAGAATTTGGATAATAAATTCTTATCACACAAGCATATAAAATGTTCTGTAGCCTAGTAGCAACTAAGATGATTTTCAGCAAGATCTACCAGGTAAACGTTTTAAAAATCTGTAGGTCTGCCTGAGTTGTCCTCAGGAGTCCTGAAAGCATTGGTAGAGGAAACCTTTGGCCTACTAGTGCTAATATTTGGATCAGTTCATAATGTAAGAAAAAATCCATAAAACTAGAAGACTGCAGTGTTTTATTTTCTCTTTCCCACATTCTCTTTCCCAAGAAAGTGGGTGACAAAAGAGTAGAAATTTGAGGGAAAGTACATGCAGGGGATTAATTCAAGCAGATGCAGGAAGGCAAAAAGAAGAAATTTGTTTCTTGTTTTACGTGATGGGGCTCTGGGAGTAAATTTCTGCTTTGAGACAATGCCACCAATTACCATCATTTAAATGTGTCAACAGAAGAGCAGGTATTGGATACCCTGAGAATAACTCATATTAAATGATGGACGATGAAATCCTGGATGGATGAAATCCTTATATTAACAGACCAACCAGCATCTGCAAATATTCTTGACAAGCTTTGTAGCTTTCACACTTTCTCCAAAGTGTGTATGAAACAGCTTGTACAAAAGACCTCTATTTCTGCTAACTATATGGAGAAAAAACAGGTTTACCCATATGCACTGAAGTGACGACAAGCTTGGATGCCTGTCCATGGCAGTAGGTAGGTCAGTGGTGACACTACAGTTGAGTGTAGTGATTCTCAGGCCCTCACATTTGGTAAGAACAACCCAATGGGTAAAACTCTAAGGCAGCTCCAAGAACAGTAAATATTCTCAAAATTACACTGTATCTAAGACTGCGTTACCTTTTTTTTGTACAGCTCTCATATTACTACCATAGCCACACATGGAACCATTACTTACTCAGATATTGTAAAAACAGGCCAGAGAAAAGAAGCAAAAAAACCCCACTCTTTCCCAGAGACTGGTAAAACAAACACTTGTGTGTGACAAATATTCTTCAGGTCGAAGGCAAAGGGTTGGATTTCTCCCTGTTAGAATATTTACTACAGAAATTGCATCACTGCTTTTATCACTAGTTTTGGGTATGTGCCTGCAGAGAAGATGAGTTCACTTTTGCTCTCCACCAGCATGGTAATTTCCTATTTCATTTTCCTGTTAGAGGGTTACTTTTCTTGGGATTATAGCTGTTTCTCAGTGTACTTTCCTTAAGCATACCGAAGCAGAAAAATATCTTTTTATGAAATGAGAGTAATTCTGAAGTTGAATTGTGCAATCCATTATAATGAAACGGTTGGCCTGATGCAGTGGTTTACTATCTAGATTCCCCTACAGTCTGAAATTCTTGTATTCCTGTGAAACAGTTTCAGACTCTCTAGCACAGCAGTGGTGAACTTTTGATCATGTATATTTGAGCAGTTAGAATTCTAAGGGAGTAACTTATCACCTATTTATTTTATGTAATCTTTTCTACAGCCTGTTATTAAGAGAGATTTTAAGTGCTTAAGAATATATAGAAATTGCTAGACTCCACTGTATATTCTGACTACCTTTGTGCAAATGCTCATACAAAATTAAGAGCAACAATATTACAGCTTTTGAAAAGCAATTAAACACAATGAGGCTAAATTCTGGGCGGAATTCCCAATATTTTTCCCAACAGGACATTTATAATCCCTGTGTTTTTGTTTCATCAGGTCTGACAGCTACAGTGGAATGAGTAACATGAATTCCTGTATTCAGGTGATGGTGATCCAGCTAAGTTTGTGGAGAGGAGACAGATGACATGGTATTGAATTAAGAGAAGCAACCAGTCATGCTGTAAAAATGAGTTTTTTTTCAACTGAAGCCTACAGTCTTGTGACAGTATTAGATCTGAGCTTTTTTCAAAAGATGAAAATGCTGCAGACGCTCTAAATCTAGCCTGATTCACAACTCTTTTAACTCTCTGAAACAGACAATCATCTTTCTACTGCATAATTATAGTGATAACAAGCAATGACTAGGAATGGAGAAAACATGGAGATCAACCAGAAGATTGAACCAGAAGATACCTAATGGCCTCTGATGTATTTCCAGTTGTTTGTCTTAATCCACTAACCAAAGGTTTCAAATGATACCACAGCATTCGGACTTCTGGATTATCTGTACCTAACCTATCCTGTACCCAGATATCATCCCAGATATGGAAAACTGTAGGTGCTAGGGGCTGATTTTTTTTTTAATTAGATTGATAATACTTGGGTTACAAAAAAAACAACTTTTTCAGCATTTATATGCATCTATGGCTTTTTTTTTAACCTGGAAATAGACTTTTTTTAGCCATTTGAGGACTAGAAATAGCACTCAGATGGCATTTAGATCTCCTAACAGCTTGTTCTCAAACTTAGAGAGCTCTAGAATTTAAGATAGATGAGAGAAGAAAAAAAAAAGATATAAATACAGGTAAAATCAACACTGGAGAGGCATTAATACCCTTGGTTCATTTAATCTACAATATGTCCTAATATTCAATATAGTGTAATATATCAATATATCATAATAGATCATAAAAGTGCTCAAAAGCACATTTAGGGTTGCATACATAATTAATGTGAGAATCCTCTGTTCTAGGTGACCTTACGTCAAAAGAATAATAAAAAAAATCCCTTTGCAAGAATAAATCCCATTCATAAATGAAATTAAATGGGATGATCTAAAATAATTTTAACTGCCATCAATAAATCATTTACTGAATAGGAGGGCTTTTTAATGTTTTTTAATAAAAGCAAGAAGTATCCTTTTAGTTGTTGATTAGCTGCATGTAGAAATTTCAACAAATGGTAAGTATTCTAGTCATCCATTCTAATTAAAATTTAAATTGAAATCTGAGTTCTAATGAAGAGAAGCTTAGTGCTAGTCTTGAGGGATCTTGTCAGTGGGCAAAGGAAGAAGACTGCACAAAGACACTTGGTGTATGCAGTACTGTAATATAAAAAGGAT
>JAUBOD010000502.1:791167-828987 GCA_032353885.1 Nothura maculosa
TCACGTCACAAACCGAATGCTATTGGCTATCAGGAGAGGGGGTCCCGCCTTCCCGTACAGCGCGACATCTTCCGGCCACCAATCCCTAACCACCACACTGTCCACATAACTCTCATGTTTTAATATGTTGCTCACAGTCCACCCATTATTCCTTCTTGTTTCTCTTCTCTTGGAGATGCCAACCTCTTTGCTATGCAGGTAACTCCACTCTTTATGAGCATTCCCTTGCCAAGATTCCTGTTAGATCTTAATCAAAATGTACTATGTTCACATCAGCATGCCCATCATGATGGGCACATCATGATGTTCACATCAGCATTGCCCATCACAGCTAGTTGTGTCCTATCTAGATGCCAATAAGATGGACTAATGACTGATTGTGTCACCGGGAAACAATCCTTCTGTACATACCATTCCTGTCATTGAAAGGACCATAAAAATAAGGGTCGCTCCAAGAATGTAGCAACACAAGTGTGCCCAGAATTTCTTAAGTCATTAGTTTCACTCTTTATACTACCCATTCTTTATACTGTCTTCCTTCTGAAGACCAAGGAAAACAAAACACTGCATATAGATGTAATTCTGTAGGAATTTAAAATACCTCTGAAAACACATGAAACAAAGTAAAAATCAGCATGCTGATTTACAATGTGCTAGACATACACTTAACTCTATTGCTGTAGCTGGGCTAGGAGTGCAGAAGGTGGAAATGTGAACACCATACCACTGTATCAAAGTCCACTTGATAATACACAATGTAGTCTACTGCAAATGCTTCTCAGATATATCGAGAAAGAAAAGATTTGAGCCGCAAGCTCAAGCTCCAGACCATGTTATGATCTCCAGACAGCTAATTTTAAATTCTTCTACAAGTAATCACATCTGTTTGACTTGGTAACTGGATGAAAAAGAAGCCAAATCCTGTGCACATTCAATGCATCTGGAGAGAAGTTATTTCTTCTGGCTTCCTACCTACTTCATCTCCCTGTCTGGCTTGTGCTTTTAAATAGAATATATTGAAAACACTCATGCTTATACTTAAATATGAATAAAGTAGATAGATAGACTTTCATAGTTCACCCATAGAGTCACCAGCCTCCAACTCTTACGTGGGCACAAAGCACCAAGTGATGTCTTCTCTGCCATTCTTAGGGACCTCAGCTCGTAAGTATAAAGAAATATAGAAAATATAGAAGCCATCCACACAGGTCACACCAGTAGCCCCTCTAATCCACCAGAGGTCAATCTTTGCACATGAGCTGGTAAAAGTACAGTAAAACTACATTTATTTAGGATTGAGGAGAATAGGGCTCCTAGAACAAGCAAGCCACCATGGATAAATATTAACAAGAATGATCTGGTCAAGTCTTAGAAATTTCTGATTCAAAATAAGATCAGAGATGGGACAAGGAAGAGAACAAGAAAGCAAATTCAATTATTATCTTATTCATCTGCATACCAGCACATGAGACGTGGAATAAAGATGAGAAACTTGAAGTCTTAATAAAAAATCAAAATTGTAACTTAAATAGTCCAAGAGACTCCATGCAATCACTTTATCAGAACTGTTACATGAAGGGATGTAGAACCTACTCAAGAAGAACAGACAGTGGGAAAGGAAGGACCTGATATTGTTTTAAGGAGACATTCATTTACCATGGGGTCCCAGAATACAGAGAGGTTTTGAGTAGCTGAAGGACTGCTAAGAAATGATTAAAGGGAAATATGGTGGGGATACTGCAGTTAACTAAAACAGGGTGATCTAATGGAAGCAGCTTTTATGAGCAAAAAAAATTGATCGTTTAAATGGCAGCACTTGGTGTTAATCAAGCATTTCCATTATACAGGCAACCAGTGGAAATTGGGTATACCAGGACACAGAGTCCTATTTTCTTTTAGGAATTCTGGTGATGTCTACTTGATCTAGATGAGAGAGAAACAGCCAAAGACAATTTCTAAATTTCCTTTTAACTAATGTGAAGAATCACTTGAATACCTGCATATATAAAACATCTTAAAGGAGAATCATCACAGCAAGAACACAGCAAAATACAAATCATTGGATTTCAAGATGCTGTTAATCTCAAAAAAATTGACTGGTTAGCTTTCTAGAAGGTAGAGTTGAAGGGTGAAAAGAGTTCAGGAGAGAGCAATTTCTTACCATAACCATATTGTAGGAGGAAAGTAACAGAGTTCAGTAAATCATACAATTTTCACTCACCAGAAAGACTTGGAGACAATACAAGAGATAAAATTATTTTTAAGGGCTATGGAGGTAGCACAAGACCATGGAATTAGACTCACAAAAGCATGAAATAGCGTAAAATGAGGAAATGATACAATATATAACTAGAAACCATTCTTTAAGTGCATTACTAGAAGTAGTAAAGGAAAATGTTGCAACACATCTTGCAAAGGAAAAATTATCAACAGATACAGCTGAAACAACCAAAGTGGTTGCTGCTTTTTTACATCTATCTTTCTTAGATAAGCCAACTATATGCAGCCCAACAATACCAATACCAATGAGGTAATTTCTCAGGTTAATGTGGTGAAATAACAAGTTAAAAAGTAATTAGCTTAATGATGTTATTTAAAAAGCTGTCTGGAGCAACTTCAGAATCATTAGACATTATCTTTGGACAGTCATGGATGGTAAGTAAAATATTAGAAAACTGGGACGAGCCAACAGAAACCTAATATTTATATTGCAATAGGTTGAGTATTATCAGCATAATTTCAAATCTCCCCCAAAGTAATGAAACAAATAATTAAACTAACTGTTCACAAGCCCTGAAAAGAAAACAAGATGACTAACAATCATTGTTGATTTGTCAGGAGCAATCATACCAACTAATCTAATTTCTATAACAGGAGAAACACTCCAGTGGATGCAGAAGTTAGAAAAGATGTCTCATACCTTCACTTAAGACAGACTTCTGGAAATATCTCATAAGCAATCTAGGAAAAACAGTTTTAAGAAAAATTGTAGAAGGAGAGGGGGGAAACTTTTGGAAAAACACATTTAAAATTTAATTATCTTTCTTATCAAGTAGAGGTCTGTATCAAGCAGTGTTCTACAGTGCATTGTACTGAGTTTGCTCTTCTCTGATATTTCCATCAGCAAACTTGACGACAGAGCTGTGTCTGAAATTTTAAAAAGTATATGTGCCATGTCATTGCATGAAAGGAAAATGCATGCTTGGGAGGTCAAAAAGGTACAGCAATGCTCACAAAGTAATCCTCTGGCCATGAAGGATCTCCTGCTGGAGTATCAGGTTAAGTTTTGAGCAATATTCTTCAAGAAATCCAGGTATCAGTTGGAAAGAGCAAGGGGAATGATCTACAGTAAAAGGCTGAACAAACAGTCATTTCAGGAGACTGAAAGAAGGCACAGTAGCAAGCACGAGAAGACTTCTAACAAAAAAGAGAGGAAAAAATCTGTTTATCCTGATCATGATGGATGAATAGGCTGTGCAGTGTCCATTCTTTGGTCTTGAAGGTAAATCAATGTGTATGAAGAGATGTCAGACTAGCTCATCCTGCTCTGTTGGAGAGACAGTCATGGATGACCTTGAATTCTTTTCTCAGAATATCTTTTCATATTATTCTAAAGTCAGAAAATCATACAATGCAATGATCTTTGATCAAGGAATTTTCTATCTAATTTTATCACTTAGGTGAGGATGGGATGCATAGAGCACTGCCCCATAAACATATCCATTCTTTCTAAAATACGGTGATCTCAAGTGTCTGAAGTGACAGGGCATTGATGTAATTTTGGGATCTCAGATCGACCTCTCGCTCAGTCAGTCCACTGTGTGGTGGAGAATGGCTGCTGGCAATTGATTTTGCTTTTGTAATCCTAACTAACAATAATTGTTTAAAAAGAGTATCCTACCAAATGTAGAAACAGGAACATGTTGTCCATGTAAATGTCCAGCTCTAGTTTCAGCTCCTTGGATTTGGAAGTATCTTCTGGTGACTGTTTGTTCTCATTAAGTGTGCGTTATGTGAGGAAATAAAATACAGGCATACTTTAGTATAGGAGTACTTCAGACAGTGTCTCCTCCATATATAACAACCCTGCAATTTTTCATCTTTTTCTCACTCTAAAATATATCACAAACTGTACCAGAAGCTTATCTCTTGAATATCCTCCTGATTTTTCTATATCTTTTGAAGACAGACACACTTGAACTGAAAAACAGCATTGAAATGCAGGGAGAAGGGAATCTTTTCAAAACATGGCAGTAGCTGGTATTGTTGGGTTGCTTTTTAAAACCACTGCTCCATATTTGCATACTAAGCAGAGGTTTGCAGAGATTTGCAGTGGCCTGTCCACAGTGATATCCATTACATTTTTTTTGCTTAGTGACTTCAGCTAATTTTAAACAGCAATACATATGAATACTTCAGATGATTCTCTTTGAAGTCCATTACCTTGTCTTTGTCAGGGCAGAATTCATTTGCCACTGTTCTGCCCATTTTGATCTGCCTGAAATTCATACTCTCCTAAGACTAGGGACCTAATCCCAATTTCTTGACTCTAAGGAAAGGCCAGGACAACACCTTGATTTCTCCCAGAAGTGTTTTTTTTTCCCTCTGTGTCTAACATATCCACAGACCCCCACACACCCCTACTCCAACTACAAAATTAAGAATCACATCAAGTGAGGAGCTAGCCCAATGTATGTTGCCAGCAACTTTACTCTGACCATTTTTCCTACCTCATCTCTAATTTCACTATTTTCCTCTTCATTCATTCCCTGGCTTTCTCTTACTGTGCAAGAACAGACATGTAGGTATTCTGTTATGTCACTTCTGTATCTCAATTAGCCTTTCTAACCCACTCTTTTCTGTCAGCACTCTCCCTTATTCCTAACCTTTTGTTTTCATCCTTTTCCTATCTGCTCAGGATTGATTTAAATATGGTGAAGTCTTTTGAATAGGCCTGTCTTCAAGAACAGAAAGCAAGTGATACTTTCCCCACTGGCACTGCTTTTCCACAGCATGAATGCTCCAGTTTTGATACCACGCGTACCATCACCACCTGAGTGAGGGGAGCCTAAGTCACATAACCAGACAGACAGCACATGTCTAGAGAGAGGGAAGAACACTGACTAGAGAATTTGTCAGGAGTAGAAGCAGCAGCCCTAGCTATAGCCATGGCAGGGATTCAAAAGGCTCCTTGAAAGTCTTATATATCAGCCAATAAAAATATTTCATCCTCAGCACCACATTACATAGGAAACAGGCAATTCTACATTTTACTCTGTTAGGGTTTCTCATGACATCCTTTTCTTTTCCATGTTCATGAGACTCAATTTTCTGAATTAGCAATGTCTCCCTTGAACCTCTTTCAATGTATGCTCTGCTTTCAGTATTTGCATTGTTTGCCAATTGACGTTGAGTTGCTGAGCACAAGAATTCTGAAGGATACTTCAGTAATAGGTTTTAGCTCTTGATTTCTGACCACAGATCTGTGACTCTGCATGAAGAAGGATGGTGGAGCTTTGCGAGTGAGTTAGGAAGCTCCTTTCCCTAAGAAACCAACATGGGCTGGAATGAGTAAAAAAAAATCTATATTGGAGACTTCAGGAGGCAGCATTCAACATTTTGCACCTGCAGTTAGGCCAACAGTATTTTGCTAACCTCATAGAAATAAATTCATTTTGAAGTTTAATACATACTTCTCCAATGAGTCAAAATTAACTAAAAATTATAAAACAACCATGGGAGCTGTTGCTATTGCATCCATCTGGGCTGGGATATCTTTCTTTTCATTTTCATATATTTGTAAATTTAAGAGACATTCATAAGCAAATTTTCCCTCTCCTTAATGTTCCCTTTTTTAATGAGAATGCATGGATTTTTTTTTTTTTGCTTAGACTTTTATCTAGCAAATACAGGAATTTTAGATCACTCCCTTATGTTGCACTTCTGTTTTATGATTTAAGAAGAAAATAAAAAAACTATCAACAAAAGCAATGTAAGTGCCATCTTAATGCATTACTATAAAAGCAAGCAAAGCTCCAGTCACATTTCTCTATGTTCACAGCAAATACAAATAACTGTATGCATAATAAAAATATATATGTTTAAAACTCTCTATATAGAGCTATATAAAAATAAAAAATATCCCTCTGGGACTTATACTGTAACTGTTTCAATGAAATTCAGATCCTCCTTTCTCCACTAATTTAGTAGTATAAAAAGTCAGAACTTTCCAATCCCACAGTGTGCCTCAAAAATATCTGTGTACACAGACTGCGTTTCTTTAATCAGTGTAACTTCACCCTGCAATTTTCTCCCCCTACTGATACCCCCTTGAGCAACAGCTTAATAAATAAATAAATAAAATCCATTTAGCTACTACTCCCCGAGTTGAGTGCAGCCAGACTTCCTCTATAGGTTTTTAGGTAGATGAGCAACCGTGCTGACTCCAGTGACTCACATACTTGTAATTATATGCACACAGGGAATCTACATCCTTAATTTGTTTTTTGCCTCCTGTGGTGTTTAAATCATGAGGCTTTTTTTTTTTTCTAACCTGTTTGCTGTTCTAGTTGTGTCTTAGCAAGTTTTTCTTTTCCCTATTCTAGCTGTCTTTTCAGGTGCTCCAACAAAGTATAAGGCTCCCATCAGAGTCCTTAAGGAAGAAAGATTTCCAGGGTGAGTATACTATATTAATAAATGAAACCCAACCTTTTAAAAATTACACTGTCAGAAAAACCCATTAGGCTGTAAAAGAGTTGAAGTAAACATTAGATTTTAATATCTACTGCTGCTTGGATTTTTCTGAACTGAAAATCCCCAGTGAGCACTTAAAACTTCATTACTACGCTGAAAGGTTGTGAAAGGCTATTTAAAGGTTTTCAATTTTGCTGAAGTCTAGAGGTTATTACAGCTTGAAAGAATACAAACCCTAATATTACATGGAATGAAAGGAATCAAATTTATGTTCTCATCTCCCCTGTAGTTTAATCCTGTTCTATTAGATTCAATGGAAAAAATTAGGGCAGGCTGAAACTTTTTAGAAGGCTGATGAAAAATAATATTTGGTCATTGTAGAAAACATTTCTGTCTATTACTCACACTCTAAAGGATATTCCTATCTCTCAGTCTCGCAGTCACAAGTCATACTGTTATCAGCTTCCTGCTCAGAAACCCATGGGCTATGACCTGTGTCAGACTCATACCAAACTGCCCAGAATTACACAAGAAAGATGAGGATATCTGACCCCATCTCAGAACTAAGGTTATCTATAACTTGATATGCAGGCTTTCATTATAAATATTTTAACCTATTTTCCTTCTTTACTTAATTTAGAAAGGAATATTGAGTGACTCATATGTTACAGGCTATCTATCATCATAGTAGACATCTATAATGGAAGTCAACCAAAGAATTCAGTGGAAATTATGAAAAACAAGAAGAATTTTTGTGCTTGTCTACTGAGCAGTCCATCAGGCTCCATATTTGGTCATTCCCGTGTGCTAAAAGAAGCACTTGTATGCTGCACAACTGCAGTTGGTGAAGAGCTCTTTATCTTCAATCATACTGTGTCGTATTGGCAATGCATTTCTTTTCAGTTTGGTACACTAGCCATCTCTCTTGAAATCTCACAGCTGAAAGCAAAAGAAATGCAGTTAGAGAGATTTCTCTCAACTAGTATGATCTCATCATAAAGTAGTCAAGAGTACTTTGAGTACTGCTTAGCCACTTGTCTGAATGCGCCCATGCCAGAGCTTCTGCCTTGAGCCAATGTACTGACAATATAATTCAAGGCAACATACAGGTTGGGATGTACTGTATAAATGCTTATATATGACTATAAGTATGTTGACCCTTGGCCTGACACTAAAACAGTGCTTTAAAAAAATCCCCTTAACAAATTTGTGCATTTAAAGAATATCCTTAAGAGGATAGGCTTCCTAGAAAAGGAAATACAATTATTATACCACCTTTTGTTTTTTGAAGCATGTTGCCTTATTGGGTGATATGCTTCCACGAGTGGAAAGCAAATAATAATCCTGGTGATCTGCCTGTCTTCACTTGCTGATTTTCTATAAGAAATGAAGCACCCCAGCCCCTGAGATGTCTACAGGATGTGCTGCTTATCTCACTTGTCAAAGGACCACTCTTTGGTGTATGACGCACCAGAGATCCATATGATGTTTTTCCTACTCCTATAAGGAGCTAGAAGAAAGTAAGACCTGGAGAGAAGGTAAACATGCCCCCACTCCTGCAACCTTATCATGAACAGAGCTTCATATATTCATATTAAACCTGTTACACTGCCCCTCAGGCTCTCAGCAAATCACTTCTATACTTGAGTCCTTATTAAAAAGTGGATTTCAGAGCTAACAGCACTGCTGATGTTAAAATATCACCAGCCTTCTACAAATGTCTACCTTTGACTTCACTTTTCCTTTTGCATCATCTGTTGGCCCTTTAACTTTTTCAGAAATCAGAACTCTGAGAATTTTAACACAATATTTGCATGATCTAGATGGAAAGCACAAAAGGTATTTTATAAACTCATGCAAAAGTGTAGGGAAAGACCCTACAATTTCATGGGAAAGGGCCTCCTTAGAGGCCCTCTCTATTAGCTTCCCTCTTACAGTGGGTCCAGCTAGAAGATGTTCAGGAATGTGTCAACTGGAGTTCTGAATTCCCAGCATGGAGACACTATTGCTTCTCCAGGTCTAGGGCCCTATTTTCAGCTGGAGACACAGCTGTGAATTCTGGCTCCAATGATCAGGCAAGGCCCATCCTGGGTATTGAGGTAAAGCAGCAGTTTAGGAACAGAGGACATCCAGATAGATGCATCTATTAAATTACATTTTTCCTTACCATGGCCAAATCTAGACATTACACTGAAAAATACTGAGGAAAGCTAAGAAAATTGTAGGGCTATTTGGTCCACAGAGCAAGTATGAGGTGTGCAAAACATTTTTTTGCATAATATGTCAGCTGAAGTTAAAAAATATAGTGTGATACCCAAAATCTTTACCTTGGGAGTACCTCAGGGTTTAATTATTTTATATTTATACCTAGGAGTATCTCCAGCTATAAATACATACAAAGACACACTACATTTCCAACAATAATTTCCTGTCTTGAAACCCAGAAGGCATGCAAATAGGCAGAACGCATGCTACTATCAACTGTGCTCAATGAGGTATAATGGTTTTAAGATGCAAATTGCTCTTCAACTTCAAATCTTAATTTCATTCACTTGGGAGAAATGTAACTCGCACTTAATATGGGGACAGAAATTTTATAGGCTTTTTTTTTTTAAGAGTATGCTGCAAGTGACATGAAAATGACTTATTCAACACCTTATTTCAAAATATTCATCAACAATTCAGAATGATTTCTAATACATCTTCCTCATCAATTCTAAAGTGGTTCCATAACTTTTTATTAAATAAATAGGATGTCTATGCTTTGTTAGTAGGAGGGCTAATCTCCCCATTTATGATATAGAACAAGTCTCAGAGCACAAATCCTGCTCTTCCCTTTGTTCTTCCTTACAGATGAGAGATAACAATGCAGTAATTTCTTAAATATCAGTACCTGAGACATTTTCTTATGATCATATTCTGTACCAACAGCAGCACAGCCAGTTGTCCTTGGTTTCCTACCTCAGAGCCAGAGTTTCTTGAGCCGGACTTTGTTCCAGGTCTCTGCTATTTCCTTTACAGCCCTATATGAGTGCACACCAAGTTAGGAGCTTGATGACCTCCTGCTGCCTGAAGCAGAGGTGTCCTGTGGGGACTGTGGCTAGCAAAATCCATACTTGATTCCAGTGGGGCTCAGCACTGTTCAGGCAAAAGCAGATGAGTATGACATGCACTGGCACACTCAGTGCGACTGAAGCAATACTGGAAGTTTTTAGGATATGGATCCAGCAGTGTCAGCTCTTTCAGTCTCTTCTGTCTGTGAAAAAAAAAAAGCCATACCTCTGCTGATACCATGTAATAAATACCAAAGTAAGGGCCAACAATGTTTTGTGCTCCCACCTACTGATTAAACTGAGTTAAAAGATACACCATTTCAGGCAGTTTTCCTCTTTTTCTTATGGTATTACTAGAATAGAGTTCCAAAATATATGTTTCAGAGTTAACAGGGGCTGAATGACTAATAGATGCAAAGCACATCTCAGCTTTAACCACAGACTTGCAACTGACATCTTCATGCCTTCCTTGGAGAAAAGTAGTATGTTTCTATAGCACTTCAAATATTTCTTCAAAGAGTTGCAAAATTGGATGCTAATACACACATTCACACACACACACACACAGAAAGGCATCACAATCAGCATTACTAGGCTAACTTTATAATACAAAAATCCATCTACATTAGCTTCATAAATACCCTTTACTGTGCAATCAGCAGTTTCTTCCCCCATTAAAGTGCTTTTGAAAGGGAATTGTTTCTCCCATCAGTGTTAAAATAGTGCTTTTAGTAAATGCAGCAAGAGGTCTGCAAATGCATCCAGGAGGAGACTACAGCTTCCCTTGTACTATGGAGTACACATTTCTTTAACTCCTTATACAAATTCTGTATACAGCTCAATCTCACAGGTTGCAATGGACAGCTTTGAGGTGTGTAGCTTTTAAGGAGTTAAGCATATAATGATTACATACTGAAGTTTCTAATGTTAATGTTTAAATAGGATCTAGTTGATTAATGAGGTCTTTCATTTGCAGTCCCTACAAAATATTTTTTTTATCTTCCTTGCACAGTCTACAGTACTTTCAAAGACATAGGCTGCTCATTATGAATAATCACACAGTGTACATGAAAGCAGAGTACACTGGAAATGACAAAATCCCCAAGTTATTAATGTGCAAATATTCAATGTAAAGTGGAAAATATTTATAAAAAACATACTGAAAGGTTGTAATGTCATTTGTATAATTTCACAATGGAGAAGAAAAACAGGATGCAATTTTACTTTTTATCATTTTTCTAATATTTCCTACACCTGGGATTATTTTTCAACTAAATTTTAAATCTTGTATCTACTCTTTTCAGGTTTAAAGAAATTATAAGAAACAATTGGTTTTAAGACAGTGAGAAAATAAACACTGAACAGTTAGATCCTTAATGACATCGCAAATCTTTTTCTTGAGAAACATATATCTTATTTCGGAACTAATCATCAGGCTTACATATTCTGCTGTCTTTCAGTTTCTTTTCTATCATTCAAAGATATCCTTTCTCTATGGGAAGTCACTGATACGGAATTATTGCAACAACCTCCTTTGCAATCTTCTACGTTTCAGGTATAAAATAATAAAAAAGAGACAGAAGCCATGGGAAAGTAACAACATTAAATTTAACCTGTTCAAGGAACAAATCCTTTCTATACAGTGAGCAGTACACCTATAGAACACTCCAAAAGCATTCTAGAAGCCAGCTCCGAGAAAATGCATGGAGGGGCTGGGACTGCTGGCATGTCCTATGAACATAAAACCCAAGAAAAATGAGAGGCTTTGGTTTACCATGGCTGATATAGTACCGGTTGCAGTCTCAAGGAAAAAAAGACTTGAAGCTCACAAAAATAATTAATTTCTTATTTTTCTTGTAAAAAAATAATTTTTGGCATACGTCTACCTGCCTAGGAATCAAATTTAATATTTGACAATATTGTTTGATATGCCTGGGCTCAGCTATTTGCAGATGATTTTTTTTTACTCCCCAGATACAATAAGTACTTGCACCTAATCCTGATGCAGATCTCCATCTCCTTACCATGTTTCTAAGTGCTACCAAAAGAAAAGAGAGGAAGGAAGGGCTGTGATTTGAAAATCATTTAAGTCTCTATAGGATTTTGAAGGTCTTTGAAATATGTTCTGAGTTTCATGTAACACTCTTTCTTCAAAGCAATGAAAAGCTTAAATTAGTGTTGCTTGAGAACATTTCAAGACCAATTTTTCTGTAAATTAATTTCTTGTGCTATTTTCACTGCTTTGGGTTTGCAGTAATTTAATCAGAGTCTGTAATCTTCCATCAGTTATCATGCCACCCTATAACGTTCCTTTGCACTTGAATGCAGTCCCTGATCATGCTTCTAACCTATTGAGGAGACACATTTTAGGTGCTGCTAGTCCCAAACTTCGCATTTCAATATCTGAGAAGCTTAGAAATAATTGAAACAGGACAATGTCAACTTTGAATATTCTATTTTTCTCATTATATGTATTGAGTATAACTAACCAACCCAGACTCATTTTAAGTCTTATGTTCTATTGATAGCTGCACCTTCTCTTGACAGAGATTGTTTTGAAAATATGGAAATCTCTTGGTTATGAATATATGAAACACCCTAAAAAAAAAAATCCTGATTACACTGAGACAGCTGCATAAAAAATTTGTTTCCAGAAGTAATTTTTATTTCTTCTTTATGGCAATTTACAACAGGCTTTTGCCACAAATCTTAGTCAGAATCTATCAATCTTTCTTCCATAAAGTAAAACAATACTTTATTCCTTTCGTGTGGCCCTGGTGCTGTAATATTTTTTTAATTAAGATCACTTTGAAATTCATTTTTCCTCTACTTCCTCCTCCACATCCAACTCCCAATTTTATCTCAGAATAAGAAGGCTACCGTTTCTGCCTACTACCAACATAAATCAATTCATAGCAAATAGCCTAGTGTGATATCTATTAACTTGTCACCAGGGATAAAATTTATTTAAAACTTAACAAGTGCTTTGCAATATAAAATGCTACCTAGTGCTGCAGTAAATAGTATGTGCTTCCTTAATAAAAGCATTTTTTTTGAAATGCAGTCTCCCTATATGGAAGGCTGAATGAAATTCACATACCATGAACATCTTTAGTGATGAGTGTCTCAAGAATAACACTCACTTTTCTGGACAGCTTGCCTTGTAATATGTCAATAAGATTTTCCATTGTTTTACTGACCCTTATTTTCTCCTTTTTCTGAATACGAAAATAGATTACCTTTTTTTTTGGATAACACCTAGAGAATAGAGAGAGTAGATGGATATTCCAGATATTTTAGTGGTACAGATCCAGAAATGGAACTCACCTAATTCCATTTTTCTTTTCTATATGTTCTGTGATGTTTTGATTTTAGTTACACAAACATAAACACATTTGTTAACCAATTCAGATGTGCTCAAAATAGCGTAGGAAATACTTTCCATGGAAAGACTTTTTTTGAGGATATCATCTCACTTCATAGGTATGTAAAAAAAAAGAAGAATAAAATATGCATTATGGCATCTGTTTGCCTAGTCACATCACAGGTATTTTTCTGTTTTCTACTATTTGTTAATATCTAATGAGGAAGAAAGAAAAAAAACACAGAAATCACAGGGAAAGAAAACAAATGACAATAAACCAGTGTTTCAGCAGATTACACACTCAAGCAAAAATCAGAATTCATCTCCAAAGACCTACATGCATCTTTTTAATGATAAAATCCATAAAGAGAACGCTTGGTGTTGTATGTTAAAGTTCTCTTTAAAATCCCATTCATTTGTAAAGGAGAAAACATTGCTGTATTTTTCCAGTTCCATGTACCACCCTGTGTTAACTTCTCCTTGGAGATATGTTGGATAGGTCATTTAGCAATTTTGCATAAATTGGAATGTTTCAGATTTCCCTTATCTAAGTATGATTCATTTAACCACTAAAATTGCTATTGAAACCCATTTTGCATCATTAGCTGGTATTACTAAATCGTTCAGCATGCTCAGAAAACACAACCATGGGAAAACATATGTTCATGTGAAGCACTTCTGATAAGCTGTTATAAAGAGAGTTCCAGCACATAAACCCATAACTTCTCCCTATAATATGAAATATTCAACAAGTAGGACAAATCTTGACTGTACCACTGACATTAAAGCAGCAATTTGGGTTTATTTTGCCACACAGTGATTATGCCATCTGTGAATGACCCCTTTAAACCTCTCTGCAGTCTCTCTTTAAGCTCCTCTGCAGTCATTTCTGCCTTAAAAAATCCCAGTTTCCAGTCATTCCAACAATGGTTTAAACAATCCCAGTCCCAGTGATATCTGCCCTGGCTTTGGACTCAGAAGATCTCTGTTTGTCTGGCTTGTCCTCACAGACTTCTGACCTCTGCTCAGCACCTGCAACACAGCTCTAAGGCAAGGCAACACCTCCCACAGCGGTGGGGAAGCTGGACAAGGAGCCCCTCTGCAATTCTGAAGAATTACCCAATTAACAGAACTGCATCTATCATGGATACAGCCCTTCCTTACTCGTAATAGTCAAGTACTGTCATAAAACATTTTTACAAGCGACCAGTTGGCACAGGGTTATCATTTTTTGAATGAAAATCTACATTAACCATATTGATTCTTTGCTGGAAAAAGATACGAGAGCCAAAGCGATGTGTATATCCTCCTTTGACTGTGCAATCAAAACACTTTAAAATACAATTAGGGCTCCTTTCCATAAATTCAGTTGGTGAATAATTTCTAACATGCATTTTTTTCCACATTAAACAAAAGACAGAACATTTCCATAATATTCCCTGGACCAGTGCTGCAGTCTGACATTTGGCAGTTGCTCTGCCCAAACCAGCCACTGTCTCATCCAGACATCCTCTCCAGTGGCTCGCTGTTGGCATAAGTCGTCTCCTACATCATGTCCTGACTGCTGCATTTCCATCCATGAGTTTGGGTAGGCTGGGGAAGTTTGATCCCGCTCAATAAATAACCTGAGGAAGTAAATAAAAAAAAAACCAAGAGTCCTTGTTTTCCATCCTGCCTCACTGTCTGTCTGGAAAAATAGCTTTGCCAGCACAGGCCTGTGAGATGATGCAAGAGGGACAAGGCACAAGGCAGGAGCAGCAGTGGCAGCTACTGCTTATGCTGTTGAGGCCACCAAAAAGTCGTTCATCACACCATGCCCAGAACACCCTGCCTTTAACCTATTTGATTTCCATCAGTCTCTCACTAATTGAAGTTCTGTCTCTTTTCTTGCATTTATTAAACAAGCAGTTCCTCAGCGTGTACGGGTTTAAGCTCCACTTAGTGCTAATGCCACTATTGTTCAATGCACAATGGTGGCCACCGGCACCCTTTAAAGTAGGTCAGGAGAAAAAAAACATTCTTTCCTTTGCTCACCTGCACCAATTTGACCATAACTGCCTCTAAACATTTCTTCCCTGACTTCATCTACAAGGAAAAGAAACTTCTCAAAAAATCCAGTTAAATATAGCAACCCCACTGTTTGCCTTCTTCCTTGGGAGTTATCACAAGGACGTTTGGAAATTAATCTGAATGATCATTAAGCATCTTTCTGACACAGGGAGAAGATCAATCTCGTAGGCTCGTAATGCACACAGGTGTCAGAGAGGTGCCTTTACTAGAGTAGCAGGGGGAGGTGGCCCTTCAGGGACAGAGCACTTTTCAAAGCCCTTTTCCTTGTGTTCTGTGGATCCTCTGTGGCAGAGGGGAGCTTTTGGCACTCAGTTTGCTCAGGGTGGATGGAAAGGGACTGGTCCAGCAGAATGTCACAAGTCTAGAAATGCCATTAAGCAAACTGTAAGACACAAACCTCCATTAAGCAAACTGTAAGATTTTTCACCCATTCTAACAGCACAGCAAACTCCGTACAGCTGCTTAGGTGCTATTTTTGTATCAGACCATTCAAAACCATTGCATCTCACTGCGGAGAGGGGTGCTGGGCAAAAGGATGAGATAGAAACAGAGATGCTGTGTCTGAGGAGTCATTTAAAAGGCTCCATGAATTTAGGGTAACACGATTGAGGAGGGGAATATTGCTGACAGAATACTCTCTGCCATTAATTAAAGCCTGTTTATTTAGTGATTGTATCTTGATGCAAAGAAAAAATATTTTTAGAGTGATTTCACCTTTATTACCACCAAATGAAATTAATGCTAGCTAAATGGCTCACCTGGAAACATAAAAAACAAAAGTATCTTAGAAAGCCAATTACAAGCATAAGGTCTGGAATAGCTCTCACAAGCAAGCAGGAGTTACCGGTCCTTGTGAAATGACTCCACGATGCCCTTTTTGTTCTCTCTCTCACTCTCTCTCTCTCTTTCTCTCTCCTCCTCTCACTCCTGCTGCTGAATTTGCTGGCTTGTGATTCTTCCAAACAACTCATTTTACTGCAGACAGAACCAGCAAGATTAAACCGCCATCCAAACTGACCAAAAGCTATATATGCTCATGTCAGTGTGGCTACAACCTCAAACCTGCCTGCTTGGGTTAAATCATTATCCAATATTTATTCTGAGCTGTTTGCCAGTTTTAGAGTGTACATTTTGATGAGCTGATGAAGCACCTTTCCGTGATGAAGTCAGTCAGTTCAGGGATCACTTTGATCTTTGCATGCCTTCCTTCCAACAAAAGGATTTTGCAGACAGCAACCTTGAAAGAAGTTGGCTTTCAGCCATGAATAGAAAGGAGTAAATGTTACACATTCCAGCTGAGAATTTTATGTAGAATTTCCTGGGAGACTTTGTTTTAGTAGAAAGTAACTTTTGGGAAAGTGATTTTTTCTGCCATGTTTCAGTTTCCTACACACAAAATTCAAATGATACAGATTTGCTTAGATTGGATTGACCCATGCAGAACTTATTTAGCTTGCTAAGTAAAATTAAAATATCTCATCTTAGGACAGTTCAACATTAATCTTTTCTTGAACTGCCAGTGTGCTTCATGGGAGTAACAGTTCTTCTGGGAGGCAGGTACCTGCAAGTCTGATAGTCCACACAATTTTTAGGAAAAACTTGATAAAGATCAGTGTTTGGCTGAGTTTCACATTGATAAGCTTTGAAAATGCTATGAAAACTTGAATAAGAATTTAGGAATCTGCCTGCCTAAGAAGCTAAGAAAATGTTTGTGCTGGGACTGTAAAATGCACAAGTAGCTCATACCTGACTCTGCTTGCACGTGGTGAACATACTGGCTCTTGGAGAAGGAGCAGCTTTTCTTGCTTACATCTGAGCCCCCTAGGATTTAGCCATGCCGTCTGGACAGGGAAGGAGGGAAGGAGCCTACATTGGTGAATAAGTTTGTAGACTCTGGATAGCAATGCCTAAACAATAACTTAGAGTCCTCTAGCTGGACTGAAAAAATAAATTCAAAGTCCATTGTCTAGAGTTTTACATTGCAACCATTCTGCGCAGAAATTATCCCCCACGATTGCCAAAGGTGTGATTTTATTGCTCTAAAAGCTCTCTGAGCTGTGTCTGTTCAAGAATAAAGGCAGCAGCTCTTCCAGACATCTTTGCACAGCTGGAAACCATGCCATTGAATACTTTCCTCTCTCTTTTTTTTTCTTTTTTCTTTCTGCAGTACAGTTTCAAAATTGATCCCTTTCTTTCAATAAACTCAGGATTGTGAAGGGGTGAGCTATAAATGTAATAGCCAGTTTTCACCACTGAAAATGCAAGGGTGGAACTGTGTGTGTTTAGAAGTGGTGTTTCAACGTTTCATTTTCACAGAAAAGTTGTTTCTTTCTAGAACACTAATGAGGAGAACCTAGAATAGGAAGTAAAAGAAAAGGAAAAAGAAAAGACATACACAAGTGGCAAAGAAATTGTGGAACAATCCTAAGATTCCCTTTAGTGAAGGCATATTAATGCCAACCTGCTGTGATACCAGGCTGCTGGTTCAGCTGAGCCAGGTTGTTTTAATCACTTCCTTTGGATTTTTCCCTCTTGGGGAGGGTGGTAGGGCATTTTATGTGGGAAAACTGGCTACAGCTGGGCACTAGGAGCTGCAAACTTCTAATTGATCTTTCCATTGATATTTTATTATAGAGTTTTAAAAACACTTAGCTTTTTAGAGTTTAAAATGTTCCAAAAATCTTTGGCTGATGGTGGTTTCATTTATTCCATTGCTAGCTTTGAATGTACACATGCATGCCACACACACACAAGCATATTACTCACAAGATAAGAAGCTTAGAGATAAACAATTGTCTTCTTTGCACTTCAGCTGTACCATAAGCAAAGACAAATACTTAATTCAACAAATCCCCAAGCAACAAAGTCAGTGGAGGACACTGTTTTACATTGGGACTGCAGCTGTAGCATTGCTTCTTTTGTATGGATGGAAGAAGCCTCTACGCTTGTCTCCTAAGATTATTCCTGTAGGTTACTTGATTCACTAGAAATGAACTAATTATACAAAATGTTTTAAAGGTATTTTATGCAAATGGTGGTCCACTTCTATTTTAATCAATACTTTAGAATAGGACATGTATTACACAAGATGGAATTAGGTATTCAGCATGAATCAAGAAGTAACATTTCCCTTGCCTAATACTTCTGCTTATTAGTACCTAGTTATAGAAGCCTTTTGTGTCCTCCACAATGTAGCAACGTTACTAATTTTATTGGGAGATTCTATATATCACAACCTAAGTAAACATTTCAAAATTATCAGATAGTTTTCATGAGCTATTTTCAAAAGATATTGATACTATTTGCACCTGAAGATCAACAAAAGTCAATCATAAGCTTCTAATTGCTCATCTTCTTGAAAAGCAGATTTAAATATGCTGTCTTATCTACTGTCCTTTACAAAGTTAATAATAGCCCCGAACAGTTTATTTTGTTACCATTAGTGTCAGTCTTTTATTTTTGAAGTATCATCTGGTCACAATTCAATGTTCTATGTAAGTTCAGTTTTCCCTGTATTTATTGATGGCGAGCATTATTGAAAAAGAAATCATTGATAAACATATTTCCCTATCATCCTTTGTCCTTCTCACTTAATTCCCGTGCTCACTAGATGGAATTAATTTCACCAACAACAAAATTCCAAAATTTGGCAAAGACAAGTGACAAACCTTAAAGAGAATGCATTTAGGGGAGAAAGCTTCAAATTGTTATTATGCATACATGATAGCAAAAGCTGTAAGTTTTCAAGCGCTAATGTTTCTGGGTTCCCTGTGGTGGGAGAAGTGCCAGGCTACAGTACTACCATATCACCTAATGAAGCATATTGGCAGACAGAATAGCAAGCACAATTCTGATTCCTCTTCCATAAATATGCTATGATTAATATTTTGATCAGTGCTGGTATTAGCCCTCCTGAATCTCTTTGTCCCTTTTCACTGTGTTACTCCTTACTACAAGTCTGCTTCAACTTGGCTTGTAATTATTTTTGGTAATGTGTTAGTTGGTGGCATGGGAACACTTGCTTACCCTGTAGCTGGAGTCTGCAGAAATTTTCAGGCCTGCAGACCTGAAAAAGCAGGATGCCAACAGGCATAAGAAGTTGTGTCAAGGGGAAGAGGGATCTGTCTTAGTTTAATGCATTGCCTTGGATCTCATCTGCTACACAAGACGTCAACCTAAAAGGATTAACAGTGGTTTGAATTATTACCTCCTCTATCAAGAGGCCTCTCTACGTGTAGATCCAAAGTTTCCCAGTTTTGCTGAGGAAGCAGAGACCATTAATACCAGAGGAAGATGATTTTTTTCTCCAGCTCTGAATGCTTTATAAGTTGTTCAATACATCAGCACCCTGCTGCAGGCCCCAGTTCCACGCAATCCCTTTCTGATCCTCAGTTGTGGCTCTTGAAAGCACACAGGTTAAGAAAAGCTGTATTTGGGGCAGAAATTTTTTAAAAGTCTTTCCCAAATCTGCATTCCCACCTTTGTTTTGGACCAATATGTGCCAATAGAAACATTCTAGTTTTTTTGTTTGTTTGTTTGTTTTAATTATTAGATATTAACTGTACCAAAGTGAAAGATTGAACACAAATTATACTTTGGTATCAGATGTGGAAAAACCCTGTCCGAAATTCTGGCTCAGTCAAGCAGATTCAGAATGGTAAGCTCAGCTTTTTTTGAGATATTAGTGAATATAGATATAAGGACATAAGGAGTCTTCAGTCTGACCCATTATGTCCTTTATGTCCTTTTTTATGTTCCCAAAGGGTCCAGGTTGTACCATATGCTAATCGTGGACCTGAGAAACATCTCTTAGCAAAAAAAAAAGTTTGGTAAATCAGGCACAAAACAAACCAAAGCTAAACAAACATAAACTGCATGTTTCATCAGATCTGCATGTTACAGTTAAAAAAACTGCTTTATGATATATTTCCTGATCAAATCTGTGACGAACCAGAGGTATCTTGAAAAGGGGCTGGACTGATTTACCTGAAATCTGCTGATTTCACACTTACCATTTTTCAATACCTATGACAATCTTTGGTAACAGAAAGCAGGCAAAAGCTGTGACTACTTGGCTTTCTGCTTTAATTGCATCTGACATTAGACCACCAAAGGCAGCTGCATTAGGAGCAGAATGCAGGCAGCAGAGATGTTCTTCCTGACTGCAGCCTGAAATACTTAGGAAATATTTTGTTAGGACGCTGGGGTAAGAACCATTAACTTAAAAGCTGATCAGACCAATATCCCGCAATTTATTAACACGTTATTGCTATTTAGGGAATCTCTTTGCTTTTTTTTTTTTTTTGTGTGTGTGTGTGACATGAAAACACTGAGAATATTTATATGATTTTGCTGTCCCTCCCCTGCCTTAAAGAAATATTTTCTTTCTTATGTTGTTGTGGAGCAGAGGCATTTTCTTTCTGAATATTTGCTTGGCCTATCTATTGTAATTTTCTATCTCTAAGTCAGAAAGTCTCTAGTCAGCAGCTTGGAAGATGTCAAAAAGGTGCAGGAATACAGCTTGGTAATTGGGTAAAATTCCACTAGGTGCTAAAATATGTTGCAATTCTGATATATGTAACTACCACTGCTTTTATACCCACATTTTGTACACTGCTGAAGTGAAACAGCTGGAAACCCAATCTATTAAGTAAGCTTGCACAGAAAAACATTTGTATTTCATTTCTATAACCACGGAAGCAATGGAAAGTGAATGAGCTGCAGTGTGAAACATATTTGTTCTGTTGCATGCGAGAAATCGAAAGGTCAGAAGCTGTGAAGGATCATAACAAGCATAGGAAGAAAGAACAGCCCTTTGCAATGGTCCTCTGTAACCAGAAAAAGAAGACCGTCATGTGCATCTAATGCGTTTTATCATTTAGGAGCATTTTTCAAATGCTATATTTATTTACTGATCTTACAGTTCTGTGTTATCTCTTACAATCAATAAAAAAAAGTAATATGCTTCATATAGATAAATCCCTGCAATTCTACACAACATACTCACAGATAACTCTCACTCACTTTGTCTTCTCATTATCTAAATAGACATGCCTTTCCTTAAGTCATCAACAGAGGTCATCACACAAATGCCCTTGTGGAATATTCATTAATCAAACAACTAATTTGAAATGGATCTTCAAAGCATTATTCATTCCCCATCATTCTTCATACATCAATTTAAGTGCTTTATGTGTATAATGATTAGGTTGATGTTTAATTAATTGTGAAAATGTGAATTAAAGCTAAATTACAAGATAAATTATTCTACAGCACACAAAAAAGCTTAATTCTCTACTGTTAAATTTAGAAACCATAGCAAGTTTCTCTGAACACCTTTATCTGTTAGCTTTGCACTGTGAGATGATACCGGATCAGTTGACTACATTGTTTAATAAAGTTTATAGGCTCAGTGCCACTAATTTCCTACCTCCCATTGCAAAATAAACAAAGGTTAATACAAAGGCACATCCCCTTTTTTTTGCAATTAAGAATAAATAAGATATCTATTATTCGAAAGACAACTCAAAGGGCCTAAGGCAAGGGAAGGTACATGAGGGATGTTCTACTTCATCTTGAGAATTTACCTGATCTCATAAAGCTGTTAGATTTAATAATTAATTTTTGACAGATCACCAAAGATAATCCACCATCTATAGAGTATTAAGCAGGTTATACACTGTGACATACCCATGTCAGACATGGCACATTTAATGGATTTTATTAGACAGAGTTGCGTCCAAATTGCAGGACAATAAATAAATGTCCTATTTACAAATCAGTGGCTCAACTTTTCACCTGGATAAACCATTATTTTATGCCCCTTTCTACAGGTTTCACACATTGTTGCTCTTGCAGAATGGAAACTATTTCTACATGCCAGGAGGGCATTTCAGAGATGGATGGCTGATCTCAGTACAGTTCAGCCCAAAGTACTTTGATATGTTTTGTGTTAAAATGCATAAAGCAACCATATATTAAACTGATTTAAAAATAACTTCTCAAATTTAGATGTGAAAAATAGGCACCTATTTTTAATGTAACAATAACATTTCTATTATAAACATCTCTATTTCACTAGACCTATAAACCCAAGAGGTATGTGATTAAAAAATAATTATGGTAGAGCAGGATCGCATAGTTCACATTTTTATTACAAAGCCAGATATAACCTCTAGAGAAATTTCTTTTCAGCAGATTTTATTGGAAATAGGGCAAAAAAGAGACAATTCTCATTAAAATGATATTCTTTCTGCTCACAAATGAACATGGCAAAATGCAGATGCAGAAGGCATTATGTTGAATTTAAACAAAAAACAGGACAGAGAAAGTATTTTCCAAGATAAGGTGATAACAGTTGGTCCCTGTGTGGTTGGACAGTAGCTATGGATATTTATCAGTATAGTTCTGACCCTTGTTTGCTAATCCAAAAATGGAATTTAAAAATATATTCTTTAACCCTTTCTAAATACAGTATTTCACCAATTTTTTTTTTTTAAAAAAATGTGATTAAATATATTGCATTATAAGATTACATTAGAGGATGGAGGAGACCTGACGAACATTCAGACCTAAATGCAGCTGCTCAGAATGAGGAAAAACATTTTTTTTCAAAAGCCTGAATGAGTAGGTCTGAGGTCCTCCCTTTTTTGTATGGTTTGGTAATGAGAGATGCTGAACATCTACACTTTTCACTGGCTCAGCATTAGACACACATCCAGTAATAGATCCCTTTTCTTAGATTTTATTTCCATATGTAACCTAAGAAAATCACTAACTCTTACAAAACACTGCTATTTCAACAGTAAATTCTTGAGTGCACCTGACTTGCTTCACCAAAGCGATATGAGTGTTAAAGATGCTGACTATTAGTCAAGATGAAATTTCAGATCAAATTAATGTCAAAATATAATGGAGAAAAAGCCAAATAGTCAAACAGCATTTCATTAATTTTCCTATTCAGGAGAAGTTCAACAGAGGTTTTCAGATGAACCAAGAGTTTTCAATTTGCTCAGCTGTCTTGAATAGCAAGTACCTTTCTTTTTTTTTTTCTTTTTTTTTTCTTTCTTTTTTTCTCCCTTCAACTTGGATAATAGCTTTATGGTCTACAAGCTACACATGCTAAGAAGAAGCAATGTCCAAATTCCAATTCAGTACATTGCAGCCCTTAGCAACTGATAAAGCAACATTAATAAACCCGGTCTCATCCAAGTCAAAGCAGATATCATTCAGGAACATAAAATACAGCAAAAGGGATTGAAGTGCATGTCTAGTTTGCAGTGATTTATTTATGAAATTCCTAGGGGATGCAGCTACACAAAGGTCTCAAGGCTGTGGTCTGTGGTAAATACTATGTCATAATATATTTAACAAATGATAATTCAAACCACAGAATCTATATAGGGAAACATTCAGAAAATGTTTCCTGGCTGGGAAGTTACTGAACACTTGGTTTTAACGTTTTTATGGTAGCTTAGGGGTAAAGTCATTTCTGCTGACTCCACAAATAAATAATTTCCCATCTGTGTAGTAGGAGTGCTTTTGCTCACATTGAGATTTTTCAAAAGCTACAAATATTGGAGGTCAAAGTGTAGACATTTCCATGAAAGTGTCCCTGTAGATCTGCAGATACTAATGAAGGACCAGTTTCATATATGGGAGTAAGCTTTCAGAGGTTATTCAGAACTAATAACTATAACAATAAAATATGAACAAAAGAAAATTGATTTAGCAACTGAAGAAACCTCAGGTGGTAAATCATCACATTAATCACAGAAAAAAAGGGAAATACTGCATAGTATTCTACAGTCTATTCTGTAGTCTCAAGTGTCTGTGTGTTTGTAGTTGTAAATGACCCCCAGAACAGGGATCCTATGATTTTGCTTGAACAGTAAAATCTGAACCTTGTAAATCTGGTATTTACAAGGAGGGAACTAGATTTTTTCATCACCTTGCTCTATAACATTATTGCCTCTTTTTAAATGCCTTTAACAATTGTTTTCCCACCTTGGATGCTTGAATATTCCACAAGCTGCTCTGGAAATGCCACCATCAAACCTGAGCTACACTCGGTTTCATCTATCCAGCCCACGCATCTGTCTTGTGCTGCCTGCTGTATGTTACCTCTGATTTACTCCTTGCCGGGCTGCTGACAGCCTGCAGCCTCTTTCCTGGCAGTTCAGCTATGTTGCCTTTTAGTGTTCAAGCTGCATTTTATGTGCTTATGGGATATATGCTCTCACTGCTGCCTGGACACAGAGGATCCATTAGGTTTCCATTTTCATAAACACCCAAATAATGTTAAATATTGTAGGAAAAAAATAAAAGGAAGCTTGCTGGGCTTAGGCTGACATATCCTAATTTGCCAGCAGAAACTTCAGGCTAGAAAGCCTGTCATGCTCTGCCTGTGACATAGAGCCAGCACCTGTATTCTCCATCCAAATGCTTGGAGAGGAGTGATGCGTGTGGATAAATCTTAAGAATGGATTTCTGTTGGAGCAAATCTTTGAGAGTTTGTTATGAGTTCCCGCACAATCTCTGTGCCTGAGGTCATCTGGGTCCCTGCTCAGCTTCTCCTTGATGGGGAGTTGGATTCTGACTCCCTTTCTCTTGTCACTCCATTTCTTCCTTCCATTATTTTTACTGTTTCTATTAAAAAAAAACAAACAAAACCTTTGCACAGTCTCGTTACGGCTTGATACAAAGTTCTGCATGTAAGGAGTTCAGCGCTGTGTAAGGAGAACTGTACTGAAATGTCACTCTTTCCATGCAAGTAAGATGCTTAGAAATCCCAGCCATATCTCTGCTGGCTCCTGGGAGATCATCCCATTACTTTTCATATTCACAATAATTAATTCAAGGCATGTTTGTTTTTTTCCTTTTTTCTTTTTTTTTCTTTTTTTTTAAAAGTCTACAAGATGGCCACAATGCAAAGACCAAAAGTCATGTAAATAGAGGGTTTTTTTAATTTGTTTTTTTGTTTTGTTTTGTTTTGTTTTGTTTTCTGAAAGGTCAGGCCATTAAGAATTTTCTTATATCTTTCACTGTGACCCTCCACTTCTGTTCCTATTCTCCACTCTCTCAACCAAACCTGAGTAGGAAAGTCAACTTTCCTGGTCTCAGAGGACAGCGTGTCAGGCTCCATTCATCTGCACTGTGTAACTTGGCTCCACTTGAGGTTCTCACTGAAATTACCTCCACTGTTTACCAGCACAGATCTGTCACTCTGTGCAAACATTTCAAAATATCAGAAGTCATTAATACACAGTTTAAAGCACTGCATTCTTGAAATCCTTAACTACAGTAGCAGAGTCAAGAAAAATGCAGATGTAACAACATGCAACATTATCACAGACCTCACAATGACTTCAGTGGGGCACTGTTAATTTTCCATCAGATTGTAGCCATTTTGTTTGCCTGATCAAAACCTTCGACTTTCTCCCATTCTTGTTATTGATTTGAGAGTAAAAAATTTGAGAGCTTCTATATTTCTGCTGTTCAAATTATTTTTGACTAAAATAATCATTATTAAATAAAAATAACAGACCAGTTTATTCTCATTTTTTCCAAATGAGAACATCAGCTCAGGCAAGAAAAAAAAAAAAAGAAGAAAAAGAAAACAAAGCTACACTACGAGGAGAACATTTTTTACCAACAAGGAAAACAGCCTGTAACAGCCTGTTCAGTTAATCTGCTAATCTTATTGTGTAGTTCTGTTAGGTCAGGAACTCCTGGATCATCTGGAAGATGGATTTCAGATGATGAATTGTGGAGTTTACAATTCTCACCATTTTTTTTTCATTTTGCAGAGAGTAGAGAGAAACATCTTTAAGAGCTTAAATTTTCAGTTCCTTTATTAACACTGTTACTTGACTTCAAAATGCATTTTCCATCATGCATTCAACATAATTTCCTAATGTTAGTGAAATACAATAGCAAACCTATGGTTTAGCAGTACATTTCATATTCAATCAGTTTAAAATATTTGCTACCAAGAACTATTATGTTTCAATAATACCTCCATGGAAAACATGCAATTAGTTAATAAAGCAATTATCTTCCAGGACCTTCATTCCATAAAACAGTGGAAAATGTTTCTCTATCTCCCCTCTCTCTCTCTCTCTCTCTCTCTGTTTCAGAAATAAATGTATTTCATAAGCAAGAGTTACTTTATACTGAATTCTGTATTTATATTAATTACAATCAATTAAATGTCCTGGAGTCACTGGATTTAATTTGATCCATTCAAATAAGTTTTTAAAAGGTGACAAAAGTACTCAATACCTTTTGATAATGGGATGATAGTGACTTTAAGATAGTTACAGTAATAACTTATCCTTTCTAACATGAACATTACTATGGCATCTCTAGCCCAACCCCTGCTGATTTCCCTCCAGAATAACCTTCACTGATTTCAGCTTTGATTTCTGCTGCTATGAAAACAGTGTGATACATGAATCTTTCCCAGGTTAATTATACAGTCTCTGAGGTCTCTTATTTTCCTTCAGTGAGAAGGAATGTGAAGGCTTCTGGATCTTAAAGGTATCCCCGAAGTGGCAGTGCTTCCTGTGGTCGTGGCTGCAGAGCTGTGGTGGTGCAGACACCAGCTTGAGGGCATTTCCAGCCACTCAGCAGAAACTTATAACCCCTCTATAACGTCAATGAAAACTTTGAAAAATAAGGGTTCCTGCAACTGTGTGATAAATTGAGGGGAACTACAATTTCCTTGATACACATATATCTGTCAGTAGCATCCCCAGGGTATTTGTCTGTCTTCCTGCATTTGCAACCACTGCACGCCTGCCATGCCTGGACACGTCATCTCAGACCATGGTGTCAATGTTGCATTAACTGCAGCTTTTTTTCCCAGTTGACATTTCAGTAACAACTGTACTGGCACAAGGTGCTGTGATACTAGTCTAGCAGAATCCGTGCACAGAGTTGCCACCCTGGGAGACAAAAAGGTTAGACAGAATTACAGCAATTAAAAAAACTGCCATCCAGTGGAAGCCTACAAAACTAATGTAATATATACAAGCAAAAGCTGATGACTTTTTGCTTTTGCAGAACATGGACTAGCTGCCAGTACACAAGGGAGAATCACTGGTGCCAAAAGTCAAAAACGGAGTTGCTGCTCTACTGGCCACCTCCCAACCTAATCACACGCACATTTCAGCAATATCAGCATAGCTCTTTCTGCACCACGCTGCAAACCAGCCTTAGTGATGAACTGATAGAAAAACGAACTCCTCAACAGAAAAAGAAGAGCTGGGACAAAGTCTTTTTGCAAGCAGTTGAGCTGGCATAGCTGGGCAGGTGGGGGACATGCCCTTGTGCAGGATCCCATCCTGTTTTTTTAGCAAAGATTTTGCATCATGAAATCACAAGCTGAGCCACTGCTTTTTTCCCAGCATCATATTGATGCTTTATACAGATGCAGCAAAGGTAGCCTCTCTTTCTATCCAGACACGTCTACTTTCATTTACACCCTAAGAGCCCCCTTTAAAACAGAATATATATTTCATGTTCTTAGCACTGTGCAAATAGGTTTTCATCATTTCATCTCCCATTTCACTGCTCTGTCCCTGTTTTGAAAAGGGAATAATAATTGTATTTTTCTTTCTGTACATAGTTTCAGGCTATACTTGCCTTGTTTTACTCATCTATACTAGGTGAGTAAGTGAGACCACAGTCTCACTTAAGAAAATTTCTTCCATTACAGGGACGTAGGACACAGGGAATACCTTTCTCTGATTGCTCTTGCTTTCATATGTGCCACATAGCTAAACAGCCAAACGAAAGATATACTGCAATATCTTGTTGGGGAGACTCCATCAGTCTCACTGCAGTTTTCCCTCAAAGTAGACATCTACTACAAAGCTCCCTTTAGAGACCAACTGCATACACCTCAGAATTACAAGCTACAGGAATGTGGCTATGCAGCGTCAAAACTGACTCAAGCAGGATTTAGAAATAATGAAAGAACAACAACAACAACAATAAGAAAAACAACAAAACAGTGTCATTCACCTCCTCAGTGATTAAAGCAATAGATGCCCCAATTGAAAGGACTTTAAGAAAGCATTTAGTAGATAGAGGGATATTTCCACTTGAATTGGGTTTAGAAGGAAAGAAGTCACTAATGTCTACAGCTGAATTCTGGAAAAGTGAAAGAAAAATAAAAGTATTATGATTATTTCTCCTGCCTCTCATCTCTATGTAAGTATAACTAACTATCATCTGTATAAGTGCCAGCAGTTTGATTATGGTGCCATCCCTGTGTTAGAACTAATCCACACTTTTGCCTATAAATTAAAAGCTCAGATAGTCAAAAAAAAAAACCGAAGATAACAGGCCAGCAAGGTGTAAAATATAATGATTAAGGAAAGATAACAAAGTTTTAGCTCCCTTGGGGTAGCTAAATTTTATAGTTTAAAACACAAGTCTTATACACCTTCATTAACCTCACTGAGGATTACTGTGACTTTGAACTTCATATAAGAGAGATCAGAGTCAGAAGTTTCATCAATGCTAAAAATGTCACCTCCTGTATGAAAGAAGCCACAGGCAAAATATTTCATTGTTTTATAGGGTAGCTCAGGCTTTACTTATCAAATAGCCATAACCCAGTCCTCCATAGTCTCTGTCGAAGTTTAGGGAGCAATTTTCTTTTGGATATGAAAAAGTTTCAAATAGTTTCAATTACATGATTTTAAAAGCAGCAGACATTATACCAAATGAGCTTCGTGATGATCAGAAGTAAAGTTGGGAGTTGTGGGGGGAACTTAGGGTCTCCCATTATTGTTCCCGTAGCTCTGATATAAAGATGAAATTCTTCCCTCAATGAAGTGAGCCAGCATTAGTTGTCAGACATTTGATGAACTCCTCCGTTAACCTTGTTGCTCCTTGCCATAAATTTTGGCCCACTCCTATGGATGAATAAGACATGAGAACTAAAACAGAATTATTCTTTTTCTCTAATGCTGTGGCTAGAAAGAGCGGTCTTATTGAAGGTCTCTTTTATTGGATCTTAAGGCATTTAAGGAAAGATTTTGGTGTCAGTCTTTGAAAAGGATATTGGACTGTGAAGAGCAGGCAATTACAAAGTAAATACACAGATGTTGACTCAAGTGTTTGTTTCTAATATTTGTGTAGGATATGAGCTGGCTGATTCCAGCTTTACTCCTGAGTAAGAGCTACTGAATGAATTTGCCGTCTAAGAAAAGATAAATAAATAAATAAATAATAAACAAAATACCCCCAAATCTCTGTAATTTAACTGAATAAATTGAAAAACCTGAGGATGGAGCATAGAAGAAGCAAATTCAGGAGCTTTTTCTTTCATCTACTATTTGTGTTACTCTGGTGAAGAGATACTACATTTAAGTATTCAGCACTTAGACTAATTATTTCAGTTAAATAAAAACAGCAGAGTCAGCTGGGCACGCTCAAGCAATGTTTCAGAAATATTTTTGGTTACTCTGTTAAAAAAGATAGTGAGTGCTAAAATTCAAAATAAAAATTCAGGGGAAAAATGGGTTTCACTGCTATAAATAGGACTGTGAAAGATAAAAAATGTCTCTCTTCTACCACGTGTTTCTATACCTGTGGAGTAGAAACAATGCTAAACAAACAACAAAGCTGGTATAGCTTCTTCTACAACCCAAGAGACCAGAGTACCCAAAATTCTGATCAGTATCAAAGTGTGACAAGAGTATGAAGTAATAGAAAATCACTGACCAATTCTTTGTGAGCTGTATAGCAAGGAATTGAAGGCAAAGAATACAACGAAGAAAAAGAGTAAAATTTTTTGAGGGTCAGTAAGTTAGAAATTTCTATGCATTTTCACAAAAAAAACCCCTGAAAATATCCCATTCTTCCCAGGCTCCTCATCATTTCTCATTAAAGAGGAGAAACCATGATGCTAATGAGCATTAATAAAAATGAATACTCCTTGTTTGAATATTTGAACATGAAGAAACCATAATTCATATATTCAAACAGTTGATTGCCATGTTGTCTGGATTCAAAGCCCTGCTACTCATTAAACTGGAAAGTCTACAATGGTATGAATGACCACGGATGTATAACCATTAATACATTATTTTGAATGTGAAGAAGCTTTAAATTAGAAACTCCAGTGTCAGGTTGTCTGGATTCAGAAGCTGCCTAAAAGTATGGATTGAGGTCAAGATGTCAATGTTCAGACAAACTGAAATAGCAATTCCTGACCTCCCAAAAAGGGGAATTTTTACGTGGGACACAGTGAACAACTCCCATAGGCTGCATCAGAACATGAGAGGAGTCTGAGGATGTTTCAGGGAGGAGGTGAGTGCCTAATCCTGGGTGGCTGCACTCTGCTAGCACCTGCCCTGCTCTCTGCACAAGTTCAGCAAAACGCTCTCAAAACATGTACTACTGAGCTAGCTGAGAAAAATCCCTGAATGGGAAGGAAGAGGGCTGAGGATGAAGGCAAGGAGTATTCAGTAAGGAGCTGATGAAGGAAGGGAAAGAAAAAAATGTTATGGGCAATGTCTGATTATTAATACTCTTAACAGGGCAGCTGTCCTGCAGGACATGAGCTCAAGGGCTGAGAAATGCCACCACTGCTGTTTGCTTGGGTACATGTTCAGGAGCCAGTGCAGGGCAAGGCGCTGGCACAGCCACTAGAGCAGCTCCACACCATCCAGTACTGACACAGCATCACTGAGGATGTAATTTGGGGGCCAGTCTGCCCTTAAATGAAAAGAGACACTGCTCCTACTGCTGTCAACAGAGGAAGGGAACAATCACCATTTTAATTGTGCCCGCTGTGCTGCAGCTTAAAGACCTTGCGAGAGACATTTCCAATCAGTCTGTGCTGACCCTGAGGCTTTCCTTATTTCTGGTTCAGTTTTGTGTCTATGCCTTAGGTCAGGTGGATACAAAAGCCTTTCCCTCTCTGTGACTGAACTCCTCACACAATTTAATTGTGAACCACAAGGATTTCTGCTGGCAGAATAAGAGGTCATTTCCTGCAAATCCAGCCTTAACGTTTCCTGCTGACAGTTTCTCATGCCGTCCCTATCACACTATCTGAATTCTCTCCTCATAGATCTCATAAGAGTAACAAACCTCTCTTCACTCTCAAACCTGTCACCTTTTTGCCCAGTGAATTTCCAATAACATCTTAAAATACCCAGCACAAGTTGGAAGAAAGAGCTGTGATAATGCTGCTACCAATATTACACTCCTGCATAATCCCCCAGCCTGTGGCATGCATTAAGTCAATAATAAAATTAAAGTACCGGGACAAAATATTAAAGGCTTTCGCTTGTTTATTTGTTTGGAATTCTTCTTGTCAGTCCATGTATATTAATACAGAAGGATGTAAACAGCGTTACTCGACCAGTGCATTACTTTCAACTAATGCATGCCTATGAGGCATCCAACTGCTTTTTCAACCTGAGCTGTTTTATAATGCATGTGAACCTTGTTTGAGCTGGCATGATATAGTATCTGGAACAGCAATTTAATGCAATCTCTCATCTATTTCACTGATTGCAACCATTTAGTGCGATCTTAAAGAAAGATGATTAGAGCGCACTGGTTCTTAATGTTTAATTTATTTACATTCATGTCTGCTAGAAAGCCATTTCATTCATCTCCTAAATGATAGCATAAAATCATTGAAAAATGATGTGCAATAAACATTATTATTATACTGCTGTCCTCACTAGCAGATAACAACTGCTGTCATTCGTAACACTGATTGACCTATATGGCACAGCTCTTTAAATTCCAGCCATAATAAAACACATTACAGGCATAACACTGCTATATTGATGCCCGACACAATAACAGGTTTTCAGTTAAAATAAAATCCAAGCAAGGCTGGCATTTCTGTGCAGGTAGTTGAAGCACAGCCACTTCTGGAAAGAAAAAAAGAAAAGCATAAATGTCATATTAGCTGAAAAGAAAGGGTGAATTTTTGGAACCATGACTGCATCCTAATTGGCACTTCTGGTGTTGTTGCCTGGTGCAGAGGCATTCGTATTAAGCTGAACAAATGCCACATTTGCATTTCCGATAAGTACTAGCATTTTTCACATTTTTCATGCATTCCTTGTTTAAATAAGCATACCTGAAAAGTTACCCAAATTAGCCTGCCAAGATGGCTTACTATCTTACTCTCCTTTGCAGTATTATGGAATTTTTTTTATAATAATCTATATTCAATATAAAGAACCCTGACAATGGCATTTGGGGGATTAAAAAAAGAGCAATGTCAAGAAGTTAACGTGGCTGCGATGGATCTCTTCTAACAAAGCAGCAGACAACAGCCTCTGCCAACAAGCACAGAGTCTTGCACAAAGCACAAAGTTCCCAGCAACAGGATACGCTAATGAGTGTAAAACTTTCTCTTTTTTTTAACATAATGCAGACATCTTGTGATTGCAATGCCTAAAATCCCTTTTCCTTTTATCTAACACAGGGAAGAATTTGTCATATTAATACCTCTTCCAAAGGTATTTTGCTTTATGAAAAGAATCCATGTTATTTCTCTTGATGGAATCAAGGTAATGAATAATTGAAAACTACTCTTTATTCTGACTATGCAGTGTCTGAAATGGCTTCTAAGTTTATGACTAAAAGTTTTAGAAATAAAACTAAGAAATGACTGCTGCTTAATATAGTTAAATATATCTATAGATAGGTATATAATAAATAAATATATTTCCTTATAATCAGAGTAAATAAATATGTAAATGCAAACTAACATTGATTAGACCTATTAAAGTGTTCCTGTAACAATGAACCTGGAGTTAAAATGTAGTTCTCATTCAGAATATAGCTATGTGAAGCAGACCCTCTTCACTTATATAAAAAAGAGATGCTAATCTTCTTGAAGTGCCAGCAGGGTCAAAGATGGCCAAAGAAGTAGATTCAATTTCTTCTACCATACATCATATTACTATCTCTGCTGTTCCCCTCTGTCACATGTGTGCAAACTCCAGGCAGTCAACTAGGCTGGCCAGGTATCACTAGGCCTTTTTCTCACCAAACCATTTTTACCAGCAGTGATTCCTGAAAAGGTGAGGGACTAACTGTGAGTCTGGGCCCAACTTTAGCAGCTAAAAGGTAAAGGAATAATCCCTCTCATCACTAGCATGGTGAATTTGCCCGGAGTCAAGTCCAAAAAGAAGCCAAAATTCATTAAAACTCCTTTTTAAACAACAATATAAGTAGAATGTGGATGTTGAAACATTCACAAAGGACTAAACCAGGATTGATAAGTATTTCCCATCACTATTTTGCTACTGATATCTTTAATTATTTTATCTTTATGCCTTTTAATTTGATATCTATTCATACACACACATACCATGAAAAATTTGGGCAGGGTTGTGGAGAATTCTGGTTGATGTGCTTGCAGCTCATTGCCATCACATGGGAGCACAGCTGCAGGCATCTCTCAGTGCCAGAACAGCAGGTTGGCAGCCCACTAATGAGAACAACATCTAGGAATGCCTAAATGGCTTTCCATATGCAGGAACGAAGAGCCCAAAACAAGGAAAATTTCTGGAATTATTTTGTAAAGGTGAGTTTCCTACTTTTTCAAAGTTAACATCCATACTTTCTAGAGAAATTCTACTCTACTTCTAGAGAAATTCTACTGTTTCTACTTCTCAAACAATCCCAAAGGGAAGCATAACTACTTATACCAATGTAAGAAAACCTAAGCAAACAATCCAATTCAGAATCTCAATGAAATATGAATGGTTTTTATGTTGGCATTTCAATGGCATATTGGTTTTCTTTATTACTGTTGTGCTTCTCTTACCAGGCTTTATGGCTTCCTTTTAAAAATCCTGAGGTATTGCTTCTCTCTGTAGGAAAGGGAGGGAAAGATCTGGCATTTCCCTTCCCTGTCCTTTTCCCTTTCCTTCCCTCCCCCTTTCCTTCCAGTGGTTGCCATAGCAGGAGGTTTAGAGCAAAGCCTCTACAGGACATGGTGCTGATGGTTTCCTTTTTTTCTGACCATTGTCGTAAGACTCCAGGTGTCAACAGAGTCTTCAGGCAATATTTTTGACTATAGTCACTTTAAAAAATCATGCCCAGCTCACACTGCATCTGTTCAAAAAGTACAAAACAAGACAAGTATTTATCCACTGTCCTTCCAGTGAATCCAACTGCCATAGGAAGGAGTATATTCTTGGGGCTTGGTGGAATTCTTGGAGGGGGGGCAGATATTTAAAACCAACTAAAATTCACTTAAAATGACCAGGCATACAGTGGTTTTGTAAAGCGTGGCAGAATCACCTCAAAACAACTTCAAGGATTACTGGCTTTCTACCATTAATGAAGATTCACCTTCTTTCCTTCTTTTCTGATGAAGCATACACTACTACAGTCAAGGGGATCTGCTCTCATCCCCTTGGCATTTCAAGAAGTTAAGCACTTCTCCCTCACTTTCCTCCCTCTGCCTGGCCAGAAGAGAGAAAGAAGAACAGCTAGACTTCTGTGCTGTCTCTTGGAACAGCATACGCATAGTCACCAAAACAAAACTTCTAACAGCTGAATGGCGGCCCTCTCCTTGAGAAATTAATCTTCACTAAGTACTGTAATTAGGAGCAGTTGTCGTATTTTGTGTTTAAGAAATCCATTTCCCTGGTTCCCAGCCACCATTATCACTGCTGCACGCCCCCAGTAAGATTAAACTAGTCTGACAACTCAGGTTGTCCCTGTTTCTGCCTCATCATGATAACATGAGAGAATGGAGCTGATTCAAAAGCTCTGTGATCAGCACCACACACATTACTGAAGATTTCTAGCTGTTATGAATGTGCATGCTCCAGCAAACAAATGAGGAGTGGACTTCCTGTTCAAAGTAGGTGACAATAGGAAAAAAGCTCAGTACACCCACTATGTGTGTACGCGATTGCTGCAGAGCCAGGGAGGTGCTGGTGGCATCCAGGAACCAGCATTCAGCTGCCCAAGTCCACCTGGATCAAGTAGCTGCCACCAGAGATGTTCAGCTGTCCCTATAAAGTGGGGACTCTCTCTACCTCTATTCTCACAGAGGTAACATTCATCCCTTTAGCTATGATGCCACCTTTTCTGACCACTTCAGCCAAAGGAGCAGGAACTGATTTCAGTGAGCAATCTTGATTTTTAAAAGCTGTAAATGACAACACAACTCTTAAAACCACCCCAGGCTTTCTTCAAGAGCAACCAAAACAGCAGTGGATGAGTCAGGGCAAATCATGTCACACTTCTTATCTCTTGCTTGTGCAGTGTAATCTGCTCCAAGTTTATGACTTTGGTGTAAGCTCCTTGCTCAAGAGTGCCTCTTCTTGCAAAAATGGCAGAAGGAGTCAGGCAGAATGGTGAACTGAGTCCAGTGTGATTTTATTCTCAGGAAAGAAATGAAATTATTATGTCCCAAACAGAACAAGTCTGTAAGAGTTAATCTACCTGAATTGTTTCTTTATCTAATTAAAACTTTTACATTATACACAACCAGAATAGTCCTTTCTTAATTTGGCCAATTTTCTCTCCATACTACTTCAGAAATCATATTAAAAAAAAAGTGGGCAAATTATGGGCAAGGATATATACATGTTTCCATTTTATACAAAGCATTGTGACCTTTTTTGCTCTCCAATAACTTCAAAGTGTCTTGCTTTTAAAAGTTCAAACTTGTCATGTTGTTAATTCCAGGTGAGGACAAGGGTGCGCCATATATTTGAAAGATATTGGTTGAAAAAATAAGAATGATATTAACATTCAAATTGATTAACCTTTTCAGGGATTTTGTATTATAGTGGCGGAAGCAGAGCTGGATATCAAGGTTACTACCACAGGAACATGATAGAAGTGCTCTGATTTGTCGCCCCATGAAGGCATTCATTACTTCCCTCTGATTACACAAGGAAATTTGCTCTCTAAGGGCATCTGGTGTCTATGCAAATTTGGTTCCTATTCCTGGTTCCTGGTTTTTGCTTCCTACTGTGGAGGTACTGCCCCACCACAGCAACCAGGACTCTGTCCAGAATCTTGATTCAGTGACCTACCTGACACACCACTACACGATGGCCAGTGTGGGATGGTATCAACAAAAACATACAATGGCTAAAATGGTTGCATACCTTGAAAAGAGACACAAGAATTAATAAATGAGAGATACCATGGGAAAAAAAAATGAACTGTGCCAACTTATTGTTACTAAGTTCTGAAAAGTAGACGATCCAGTCTAAGTAGGTGTAGAATGAATGGGCACATTAATTCAAAACGGGAATCATTTGCCTCACATAGATTCTACAAACAATAGACAAGCTCTACTTATTCAAATCCATATTTTCACATGTAGGCTTCTTCTGCTTACATTATCTTCCATAACTAATGAATGATACCATTCTTTTCATTACCTAGAAAACAGTATTCAAGGAAATAAAGTCTTAAATAACAGCCATGCCTTTAAAAAATAGTATTCTTATTCAGAAGCAACCTGGACAGACTTGAAGAGAGCTCAGCTTCTTCAATCTACACAGCAATTGCCTTCTCAGGATATAAATTGTGAAAATGGAAACAATCTGAATCTGAAAGTGCTTTTATGATCACCACTTACTGTTTGTAAAGCTACTATGTTTTCAAAGGTATTACCACTACATGGCAAATTCTGATTAAAAAGATGAAATACACAAGTTTTATTTATCGATAACACTAAATAATCTCCAACTCCTTTTTATTGCACATAACAGCTGGATTAGAATGTAGAAATTCTATTGTTAGAGCTGTTGTTATTGTCTGGATAAAAATATTAAAAGAATATTAACTAAGTTACATATAAGGTAACAAAAGTGCACTGAGTAAGAACTTTGTCTCTGATTTCTAGAGGAACTGGATCTAGGAATTATTTGGCAACTACTTGCCCAGTGCAGGTCATCTTCCCTTCCAATAGTCCCACCACTAACTTCTATTTCATTATCCATCTCATTATCTCGGTCTGGTCCTGTTCAACTTATTCATTAATGTCCTGGAAGAAGGCATGGAATGTTCCCTCAGCAAGTTTGCTGATGATACCAAACTGGGAGGAACAGCTGATAGCCCTGAGGGCTGTGCCACCATCTAGAGGGTCTTGGACACACTGGACGACTGGGCGGAGAGAAATCTCATGAAGTTCAACAAGGGCAAGTGCAGGGTCCTGCACTTGTGGAGGAATAACCCTGGGCACCAGTATAGATTAGGGGTTGACCTGCTGGAGAGCAGCCCCGCAGAGAGGGACCTGGGTGTCATGGTGGATGATAAGTTGACCATGAGACAGCACTGTGCCCTGCTGACCAAGAAGGCCAATGGGATCCTGGGGTGCATTAAGAAGAGCGTCTCCAGCAGGTCGAGAGAAGGGATCATCCCCCTATACACAGCCCTGGTGAGGCCACATCTGAAGACTGTGTCCAGTTCTGAGCTCCTCAGTACAAGAGAGATGTGGAGCTGCTGGAGAGAGCCCAGCACAGGGCTACGAGGATGATCAGGGGCCTGGAACATCTGCCCTATGAGCAGAGGCCGAGAGAGCTGTGCCTGTTCAGCCTGGAGAAGAGAAGGCTGAGGGGGGACCTGATCAGTGTCTATAAATAGCTCAAGGGAGGCAGTGAGGAGGA
>JAUBOD010000502.1:834129-896417 GCA_032353885.1 Nothura maculosa
GGGTGACAGAGCACTGGAACAGGCTGCCCAGAGAGGTTGTGGAGTCTCCTTCTTTGGAGATCTTTAAAACCTGCTTGAGTGCAGCTCTGTGCCACGTGGCTCTGCGTGAGCAGGGGAGTTGGACTAGATGACCTCTGAGGTCCTTCCAATCTTAAGCATTCTGTGATTCTATGATTCTATGAAAATTAAAAATAATGAAGTATATTAACTGGTCCACTCAAAACACTGCTTGACCTAATAACTTACGGTACAGAAGATTACAGGAGAGAAAAGCTGACCCCAAAAGGGGCTCACATAGGCTGTGAGATGCCCTGGTAGCCTGTAATCATGCTGAATTGCTTCTCTCCACTATTTCTCAGTTTATGCTTTTATATCTCTCAATAAGTTTGATTAAATTGTGCTTGCTTACTGAAGGGCAAAGAAGAGAGGAGTCAGAACTGGCTTGGATGGAAAAAGAAATCAAGGGAATGAAAAAGACATTTTTTGTTTTGTTTTGATTCTTTTTTTACTTTCTATCCCTTATGACACAGAGTTATATATTCAGCACTGTATAACATAAGACAAGAAAGATTTTCAGAAAAGCTCAAAACAAATATTATAAAACAAAGGAAGAAAAGTCAGTTTCACATCAAGCATCTTCTTAAGTTTCATTCCCATTGTACATTACATTGCCTTAAGCAGAGGCAGAGCCTGGTTTCTAAGCCACCAGTTTTAGCTCAGACTGATCAGCTGCACAACTAGCTTAAAAAAAATAAGCTTTTCTCTGTTTTGAAGAGTTACAGAACTAAATCTTCATACTGCTCAATGCTTCATACTGCTTTTATAAGCTCTTATGTCTTATGTCATGACTAGTCAAAGGAGTTCCTCTGAATACACTTCAAATTCAGGCATAGAAGCCCAATACAGAAAATGGAAAAATATTTTTTGTTTGTTAGTTTTAATCCTCTGAACAAGAAAACATAAGCAGAGAGGAGAGTCAAAACCTAGTGTTCAAATCCCACATCTGTTCAGGGTGCAATACTTCCAATTGTGTTGGTGGCTGCACTGTAAAGGAATTTGCTAAGGCTTCTTTTTTTTTTTTTCTCCAGAAAACTAATAAAGAAAAATCCCTGCCACTTGATCAGGTTCACTGCACTTTTTAGCTGACTACTCCATATGATCTTTTGTCTGCCTCCACTCCTCTCCGTCTGTTCAGATGGAACAGTGCCCACTCACAAATTGGACAGTCCCTGTTGCAGAGATGCCAGATGCAGAATGAATGCTTGAACAGCAGAAAAAAAAAAAAAAAAAAAAGTAGTTTACAGACACTTTTGACTGCCAGCGAGACATGGCTGCATTGCAGAACGCACATACAAAACAGCCAACTGTGGCTAACTTTTCAAAAAGATGTAGATGAATATACAGTTGCAAAATGGTCAAGTGCCTCCCCAGTCTTACACTGCATTGGCATTGGCTGCCCTGCAGATATTGCCTTCAGATTAGTAAGAGGGAAGATTTGCTAGATGCATTAATCAAAAAAAAAGAAACCATTAAGTGGATCAGCTTGGAGGGTGCCTTATTTTCAATACATATCTCAGTGCTAGAGCAAGCTGTGGCTAGCAACTGTTAGTCACTGCTAACATTTCTCAAGGCTTTTGCTGATAATCCAGTCATAGGTTGCAAACACCATTAGATCCACTAAGTAACATTTCTTACATTTTTTACTGTAGTAGAGCCCCAGGAAATGTTATTTGTCTGCAAATTTACTTCAGTAAATGGTGAGACTGGCATTTTATTCACATCTATCCCATATGTTTGCAAATAATTACATCACAGTATGTTCTGCTGCACAATAGGGACATGAGGCAAACATAGCCATCAAAAAGTGCATCCAATATAACTCCAAACACAGTGATGATCTGCCATCTTTCAAGAGCTTGCACCTATAAAAATACTGTTATTTTCAAGTTTCTTCCTGGCTTCATAGAAATGTGTTCAGGGAAACACAAAAAAAAACATAGAATCAGGTAAATAACCAGGGTCAAGTCCTGTAAGAAGTTCAATGAAAAACCTCTAACAGATGAGCCCAGTTTTTGCTGAGGACTGAAAAGTTGGTGATAATTGAGTAAACATGCTCTCTTGCTAGGAGGAGAGTTGAACTTGCAGGCAGCATTTGACTGTTTTATGACCACAGTGTAAGTTCATGTAAATAGTTAAGATGATAGATACCTCTTAAATTCTAGGTCAGATGATAAAACTTTTAAACTCTGTTCTAAACTCATGAAAACACAGACTTAAATTAAATCAATGGCCAGTAAAAAGCCTAGTCATCCCTTCTCAATTGGAGTTTCAGTTTTACGACCTTTTCATCAAATTGATAAGAAGTGAATATATAGGGAGTATATATTTAAACAGGGAATAGTTATTAAGTGCTAAATTTCCATCAGCATAAGTCTTTTTAGCATTTGTAACTCCACTTCCTAATTAACTTTGCATAACAATAGTTGCTGGATCCCCCTCATACTGTGATAAGCAGCAGGCTCATCCTAAGCTGCCTCTGCCCTGGGGAGAGTACAGCGAAGGTTGACAAAAAAAGAGAGAGAAAAAAAAGGTAATGTAGGGAGAGGTGGATGTCCAAGGACACACAGTTTGTTTGCCACAGCTGCTGGAGCCAAACCTAGAGATTGGGAGGTATCCTGGCAAATGCTGTTATTTTAATTCACCTAATAGACACAACTCTGAGAGTTCCACTGCAAAGGAAGGTGGATTAGGGATCTAATGTTCACAGGAGGATTAGTTATCCACGAGGTCAACTAAAGTGACCAGCAGAATTGTAGCTAACCTGTTTGCAGATTAGAAAATGGCCTTCTAGCAGACATAGCTCTACAGCAAGGGCTGTAGTAGTTAACAAACCTGTGCAGTGGCATTATTTAATCTGTGGTTATAGGCTGAGTCTTTTACAAATGCCATTGAAACGATTCAGAAATACATGTATGTTAACATCAATATTAACATAGAGGGATGTTTATTAACCTGAAAAGAGTTTGGGAACGGTAAAGAATAACCACAACTGGATGTCCTGCAAAATGTATTTCCTTCATAAAGCCTTGTTTTACTTGACTATCTGAAGCTGCATGTCACATGAATAGCCTGGGATTCTTTCTGGATTTTGCCCCTGAATGTCTAAGCATTTTAAATATCCGGTGAGATAAGGACACTTCTTTATTTATGTGATGACAAAGAAAAGACAGGGCAGAGTGGCACTACTTATCTACTTTTTTGTTGTTGAAGCATTAGCAGGTTATCAGTATTTCTTAACGCCATAGCAATTTGATTTCAAAATCGGTTCCATTGCTGCCCTCTTCACCTCATTTCTCAAAAGATTTGGAGTCACATTCTCCATTGATTCTCATCCTCTGACCCAAGGTATATTGAAGAGATAGATTCAGGTACAACGTTCACTAAAAACTCAAGAAAATCTCCTTGCTCTTTCTCCTTCAAGGCTTGTTTTGATCAGTTTGCCAGCCAATTTGTCAACTACTCAGCAAGTCACAAACATAGATGTGATGGTGATTTTCAGTGTGTTTGACGAACTATCAGAGGACTGCTTCTTAAGCTACATTTAAATAATCATCTACTACCAAAACTCAATCGTAAATGAATATAGAACTTAAACCAACAAATGTATTCATATTCCTTCTCCCATTTCTATAAGCAATTTCGTAATTTTTAAATTATTATTTCTATTGACTGAATTTTTCATTATGTATCACCACAAAAGAAAGCTCATTCTTCATTAGCTGAGACAGACTATTAAGGACATAACACACAGCAAGAGTATCCTCATTTCACCAACGTATTCTTTTTCCTCGGTGCCCTCCTATACTTAATTTAAATCATGAAAGACATACAGACAGAAAAACGATAGACCAGCGAAGAATCTGATTCTCTGCAAATGAGAAACTCTGCTACTGATACCATGAGTTCAAGTAGGAACAAGCTGAGGTGTTTCTTTGATTAGAGGTGAGTTACCATCTCTAATAAGATATTTACTATACTTCTGCATGTACACAGACAGCTAATTTACTTCCTGAGAGATCAATTGTGTTACCATCTCAATCTAATTGCAGCAAATTATCATTAAAACAATATTGAATTTAGATTAAAGTTTTCCATTGTAATACTAGTAGGCAATGTTTCTCTTATTTAATCTTGGTGACAGCTAATGTCAAATTCAACAAAAAACTATTTATTAAAGAGCATAGTGAAAGCAATTTTGACTGTTAAAAGAGAAAATTAGTTAAATTGTGCTAATTGTTCCATCAAATATAAAGCATTTTACTATAAAGGGAAAACGTGTATATGCTTCTCGTTTTTCTTAATTTCTTGTTTTGCTGCACATATTAGGTTTAATGGCTTGTTATTGTACCTTAAGATCATCGTTTGTTGCTCTTGGGAAACTTATTAACAGTCACATTTTACCCTTATGCCTAGTAGTTATTTGTTTTAAAGGTAATGAGTGCATTTCATGCACTGTAATGGCTGGATAGGAATCAATGTTTTGCTTTCCTGAAACTTACTGGCATCAAAAGTAAGGAGTCCTTATGAAATGGACAGGCTAAACCAGAACTTCTTACAGGAAAACACTTCACTCAGGCAGAGCACATCTGGAACTTTGGAAACTTAAAATTGGCACATCTATGAACAAAACCCCAATTGGCTCCATTCTAGTAGTTTGAGGAATTGAGAGAAGTTACTTCAGTGCACCAGGAGAAGGGCTGCAAAGCAATTCCCATTTCCTTCTCCAAAAATAAAAAGACATGGACAAATGGTATACTGAAGACTGGCACTAGGCTGAGATCATTTATTCACATCAGACATCTGGCAAAAGACTGCAGGTGGTCAGCATAGATAGATACTTGCCCATGCTTGTAAACAAGTCTTTATTTGAAGCAGCAGTTAAAAAATGAAAAAAAAGGAGTGTGGGAAGGGAGTTGTGGGGAGATCCAGCCAACTAGAATATTTGCAGACTGAATAGCTGGCAGCCCAGACTGTGAATGCACACAGCAAGGATGACAGGCTTGTAATCCAGGAGTATGTCAACTTCTTCTAGCACTGCGGTTGGATGGAGGAGGAAGCAAAATCATGAGTAGGAGAAAGTGCTGTGAAAGAAATGAGCAAGGAGAAAATGAGCAGAGTGGTAGCAGTCAAGAAGAAAGAATATTTTTTGATTGTATTCTGAATATTTTAGCATTACTAGAGAAACCAAGATATCAGCAGTTTTTCAGAATTGTATTTGTAGGACACCCAATCTTGAAATTGTTTTGTGTATTCATGGCATGCCTATATGTCAGCTATCCTCATCACAGTAGACTACAATAACTGCCCTATTGCAGATGAGTAAATTCCAGTTATTTTGGTAAAGTTGTTTTCAGTTCATTGTGTTTATAATCCTTTTTGTTGTTTTGTTTTGTTTTCCAAAGCTGTTATGAATGATGGAGAATGTTGACAATTTGATTTTACTATCATTTTGAATAGTGTTTTCTTGGTATTACAGGCGCTTTCTGTAATAAGAGCAGTTAGTGGGTATTGAATGTTTGTATTCAGGACAGATTAGATGGTGTCTGATTTCTCAGAAAGGATTTGTGAAGCTAAACCGGAAGGAACATGTCTTGAAGGAACATGTGCAAATTCCCTTTCCTTGATAAGATCCTATAATTCTTATGCATTAAAAACTTAAAAAAAATCAGGGAATGTTTTCATATTTTTCCATACTTGAACATGTTTGTGAGTTACATAGCAAATATGTAAGGCACACGTATTATGCATTATCACAGTCACGTTATTGTACCTGGGCCACGAGACAGGGAATGAGAACTGCATTGGTAGTGAGGAATGAGAGCTGTAATCTTTGAAGTCCTTCCTGTGATCTTTGGAGTCTAATAATTGTCATTCTCAATTCTCATTGGCTTAATTTCCTCCCCTGCACACTCTTAGAATTTCACTTAAATAAGACAAATTTGGAGGCTCATTGTTATTTGAAGTTTACATTCTTCTGCATTAAAAGAAAAAAAGAAGACGTTTACTCTATTTAAGGGACTCTTGATAGAAAACAAAACTTAATTATGTCCCTGATATTTCTTTGGATGGCTTAATGTTTTTTTTTTATTTTAGAAAAAGAGTTCTTTATAAAATCTAAATATCTTGATCCATGTTTTTAACATTATACTAAAAATTGAAAGGACTAGAAGATCTTCTAAAGATCAAATGTTTACCAGGACTTGAAGTGTACACATTAGCCACTAAGAACCTATCCTGAATGATTGACTGAGTCATCCAAGTTGCCCTCCAACTAAGTAATGGCTAAAATTTAAAAATCTGGCCCTTAGATGTTAATTCTGTCATGGGGTAGATCCTGTTTTGTAACTTCTGTAGTACAAAATGTGTTTTGTAGTGCATCTTTAACTTGCTGCCAGGCATTGATTAGCAGCAATAGGCCTTGTAAATTCCTAGCAGGCTTCACTAAATGCTAGTCGAGCCCCCGCACAGAATCCAGAGAAATTAAATAAACGATCTGAGCATTCAGTGATCTCAGTTCTGTTTATCATTTCCAAATGATTAATGAGTAGGCTTAAGCAGGCAATCCCTTCTCATAGATGACAAGAAAATGCCATCTGCAACATAGACAAAACTGATATTTAACTCTTGATCTCTTTGGGACAGATTGCCGAGACCACAACTACTGTAGAAATAAAGTCAAATCTGCTCAGCCTTCTTGTCACAGTATAGACTGGGTATGTCCCTGCGCCAGAGCCTGGAGCTTGCCCTGCAATATGACTTCTGGTAACTCATCTCTGTTGTCTCTTATGACTGTGCTAACCTGCTTTGTCTCTGGACCACTTCAGAGGTTTTTTTTTCAGATGTTCCATATATCCATAACCTAGAGAGCTGCCTGCCCCATGGGACTGCTCTCTAGACTTGCAAAGGCTGCTTAGTCATAGCATTTAACATTTGAAGACATTGTTATAGTTGTAACTAGTAAACAGTCGATCAGAATGGAGAACTTTACCTGGAGATGGACTGCATGCCTGACATAAGGAGATTACATGGTATTAGTTCTTTCAAAATTTCCACTATCTACTTAGTGTAATATCTTTATTGGAAATAATTGTGGATTTTCTAGTGGCAATGCAATTACCTTTGAATTATCAAAAGAGAAGGAAGAATTGTGCTGAAATTCCATTTAAAAAGATATTTTCAAGTGCTATATGATCCTGCATTTATGATTTACTTCTTTATTTCCTTCCAGATCTTCCAAAATATTTCACAACAAAACACATAAACTTTTTCAGATCCTATTTTTAGAAGATACTATAGGCATAATGAAGTAAATTTATCTTCCTAAACTAAAAAGATTTCTAAAAGATTTACATTTCTAAAAAGAATATTAAGCTACTTAATAAGAAAATTAAGAAGGCTGAAAATCAGTTTTAGTATCATTTTTTCCCTTCTAATAGCAGCTCCTTTTCTTTCTCCCCTAAATATACTTATGGGTGAACTTTTGGATCAGAAGATATTGGATACTGTTTCCAGAATGACTGAAACACACTAAATCTCATTGACTTTCCATTTTTGCTCAGTGTGGAATGCCCCCCTGAACAGTAAGTGACAGATAGGCCTATTGTCCTCAGTAGGATTTTAAAAGGCATCACTGCTTTTTTGACAGGATTAATTTTCCTTCCCAAAACATTCTGTCAAACAGAAGTTGGCAGAATCACTATGAAAATTCCTTCTTGAATCAGAACTGTTGAAAAAGAGCTTCTTGAAAGATATTTGGAGGGTCCCCTAACCTGGTATGTCATCATATGGTCAAAAAAGTTGAAGTATTTTTCTTGTTGATAGATTCAGGAAGAATCCAAAACTCCTGAACTCTGTCCCGTGCCCCTACTCTGTGTATTTGTGGCAAGGGAAGACCAACTACCCACAGCACTACGATAATTTAGACTAATTACCAAGAAGGAGTAAGTCTTCTTTGTTTTATCTCATCTTTATTTAAATTAAAATAATTTTTAATCTATTCTGAAGTAATGTTTCCATTTCTGGAATGGTGAGGGATTTTTCATGTCTATCGTAGCAAAGGGCTCTGCCTTTTTCACCAATCAATCAGCAACAGAAAGAAAACCAGAAAATTTTAAATTTCCTTGAGCTAATCAGTTGTCAGTAACATTGTACAAACACAGCAAAGAGTGGACACACTAAGGAGCTAGTAAGTTCACATTCACAGAATGGATCAAAAAAGGGCTCCCTGATGTGCTGGCAAAGCAACATGTAGCACATCATACCTCCTAATGCTTCTGGTTCAAGCACTAACCAAGATGCCATTTGCCAGCTTTATGCTGAAATTGCGACCTTCTATGCCTATAAAAGTAGATTTCTTCTCAAGAAATGACTGGAGAGTGTAATGTTCCTTTGCACAGATTGATCAATCAAATACAGTGGACTAATGAATACAGCTTTAAAAAGTGAATTTCTGTGGCCATGACATTTTTCATTGGAAACAGGCTATATTGCAAACCACAAATCTTGTGTCCTAGATTATGCATGTTAAATAGTCAGATCTCCATAGAAAAGGATTTTGTTCTGCACAAAAATTTTAACAGAAGAGGCAGAAAACAATGGTACCTGGCAACTGACCTCCCTATAAATGCTTCTTCTTTCAAGTTGGATCTTCTAACAAAGTTCCCTTTTATGTTTGATGAGCAAATGCTGATTGCACCATGGAGACAGTTACTACAACTTAGTGTAAGTAAGGAAGAAGACAAAAATCTGTGATATTCACGGCACGCCTTCCTTTACTTCTAGCTTTAATCAGAGAAAGCAGGAAGATCAAATAGTTTTTTAGTGGGCTGTTGTTACTAGGTTTTCGTTTTAGAGTTTGATGAATTCATTTGCCCACTTGTTACTAAAGTAGGTTATTGTTAATAGGCTTCTTGGTCAATAGCACCTCTTGATAACATTTTAATTCAAATGAATATGTGTCACATTTATTTTGGTGAATCTAATATGTGATACTTTGGAACACTGACAGTGTCAGATGCCATTTTTTCAATTATTTGGTACTCCATAATTGCATACAAATGGCTAGGAAGACTACATTTTTTTCTTTCATGTAGCACTTACTACTTTTGATCCTCACTCCACTGATAGCACCTACATAAAAGTCACATTCTCCTCTATGAATGGGGATATTGTGTTGAACTTACAGACCTTTCCTACACCTTAGATTAAGTCTTCCCATTACAAAAAATTGGTAGACATGATCTTCATAATTACCCATCAAAATACTAAGCTACAAATTCCTGAACATGTCCTTGTCTCTGCAGCTCCACCTCGTGTGTGGATCACCATGGGCAGCTGTGTACTAAAGTGAAGGGGCAATTCCAGGCACCAAGGGGGCACATGCCTGCCCCCACCTTCTCCCAGGAGCAGGGCAGCAGGGCTGCAGACCCAGTTCAGACAACAGTTCTAGTCAGACTGGGCTATGTGGTGTACGCCAGACACAGTTGGTCATGCCTGGAAGTGAATACCATCACCACATCAAGCAGAATTAACATTACTGGCTTGCGAGGAAGAAAGAAATAAAAATACTAGCCCAAAACAAATGTATCCAGACAATCTTTTATTCCCTAACAAGAAATCTCTGTTGAGCTGGAGCACCTAAGGGGTCACATAGATTAATGTATTTAACATTAATGTATTTAAACTGAGACCACTGCATGTAGGAAAGGGAGTGCTATCTTCTCTATTTTACATTCAGGGAAATGAAGTGCAGAGACTAGTTCAAAGTCACAGAGGACAAAAACAGTAAAAAGATATGGGCCTCCCATATTTTAGGCTACAACACAAATTACTGCCTCAAATTTCCTCTTACCAGTAACAACAGGTGGTCAAAATCAGTTTTAGATCGCATACCACACGTCTTTCCCATAAAAATATATCTAATAGCTATCATTGATAGACTATCTTCTCTGGACCTGTTCACAGAAGGGGGACTCCTCCTTTGTACTTGTTATGCATGCTAAGAACTAATGATCAAAAAACTGAGAGATCGTCTTGTTTCTTTAGTCCTGCTATCCTATCATTATAAATATTTTTCTATGCTGTTGCCATTATGCAGGCTCTGTAACGAACTTTTTGTTCATCAGCAAGCCAGCTTGTAAGCTGTAAAGATCAGAGCCTTATTTCAAAGAGAAGAGAAAAAGTGTAGCATTTAATCTCATCCACATTTGGGTGAATATATAACTCATGAAACAAGTTACATGAACTTACTTGAAAGGCGCTGGTGCACAAAGTGATGCAACTGAATTTAGAGATTTCATGCTTCTGAAAGAGGCCTGAAAGAGCAGTAGACACCATTTTGCAACATACATCTCCTATGATCAGAAGAGTTATTCTCTTTTCCATGTCCATAAAATCTCTCCTGCTACAACCTTCTTTAGGTGCAGGTGATTTTTTTGTTTTGCAGACACCTGTCTGCTTGGAAGCATTTAAGCCACAAAACAGATGTCAGACTAGCAACTTTGGTTACTATGAACCAGGGCTGGATTCAACCCAATAATGACTAAGAGGTGAGAGATTTGCTATCATCTGATCAATTTTCCGAGCCATCTGTTTCCAAATGTGCAATTTAATAGTGAAATATTACCAAGAAAAATCTAACATCATTTGTAAAGTTTAAGATTAGAATTATAATTAGAATGATAGATACAACCCTACAGATACTGTAAGATAGTCAGTATTCTATAATATGCTGTGGGATACTATTCATTTAAAATATAGTTACCATTCACAGTAAAGCAAACAATAATATGTGGTTAAATCTAGGTAACTATAGAATGATCTTTGAATATAAGTGAAAATTCATCACACATTTATATGTGTCAGAATGACACATATAAATACACACAGAATGAAGAAGTTAGTGAGAACATCCATACTAACTTCCATTAGAGTATTTTACTTTTTCTACATGTAATAAAAAGCATCATGTTTTGTGTCATATTATATATGTGCAGTGACATGAACTGCAGCAGTGAGTTATAGTATTGAAAAATTGAAAGAAAAAAATTAATGGATTACTTTTGTCGGTTTCACTGCTGTAACATCTGAGTGTCCAACAAACTTTGACTCAGTCATAGTGCTTCCCACAAGGATATATCTTTTAGGTTTCCTTCTTCTATCCTTCCTTCTACTTGTTTCCTGAATGGAGAAATGAAGCCCAGACACCTACCAAGACCTGCTTATGTTCAGACAAAAACTCTCTGGCAGAGAACCAAACTGAGATACATTTCCTGCAGATTCAGGTTTGCATGCTTGCTGGTTGATCATACATTGCAAAAAGAGAAGAAAAAGTAGTATACACTATTTTTAGGACTCATACTTTCTAGTGAATTTGGAAGCTTGGACATCACACTGTGTAGATGATAGTCTTTATAGTTATTAGGAAGCTCTATTGAAGTCAATACAGATGTAGGAAAGGGACGGCTAACCTTCAGATTAGACTCCAAAAATAGTATTTTAATATTTCCTTAAGATTTTATTTGAACTTTTAGTAAAATATTCATTCATATCCTGATACTAATATAAAATTCTTTATTATGTGGAAGTACTAATTTTCAGGCTCTTGCAGTTTTAAAGTAGGCCAAACATTAGGCTTAAACACCCTGAAAATGTCTTTACAGCACATAATAATGAGTCAAATGTAAAAATTGGGCTTGAAAGTTAACACAACTCTATGGATCAGTGCAATTTTTGAAAACTAAATTATAGCTAATTAACTAGGCTGTGATAGTAGCTTTTTTCTCCAAGTCATAATCTATATACTAAGTAACTCTCCGACTGGAATATATGGGACTGTTGCTTGCAAAAGGCTTCAAAACTGGACCCAGCATATCAGACTGCACCCTTCCTTAGAGCTAAGAAATATGTCAAATACTGTTCTCTGTTTTAGCACATCCCTGACATTCAAGGGAAGATTCAGCCTGAAAACTCCTTTGAAGTGGAACAGAAACTTTGAAGACAGCATCAGAACAAAATCACATTCCCTTCTTCACATCTGTCTATGCACTTGGCAGATGCCGCACACCAGCAATTTAAATTAAGGCATTTTTCATTCTCAGGCTTCATGATAATTCCAGGGCATTTCCTCCATCATATTTGTAACCTATTCATTATACCATTTTACTGCATAATGAAGACAAATGCCAACAGTTTAGCAACAGATCTGGATAATGACAAGATGTACAGTAATACAGAGTAATATGACCAGGCCTGCAAGTTCTAATTGAATATTTTTCTGATCCTGTTTCCATTAATCTTTCCTCCTGCTCCATTTCTCTAGACATTTTACATGTCACCTACCCCCTCTCCACCTCAAAGTACATGCTTCCAGCATTTTCAAGAAATAGATTCTGCTTGCACTGCGGAATCGGTTTTTCTCCTTATCAATAGACACTGTTTACTTGACGATAAGCCATTGAGTTTCTGACGGAGGAAACAGAACATAGCCCAAGCATGATACTTAATTGGTATGCTGGCCCATGCAAAGCTATCTGATTACATTCAGTAGCTGGCAGGGACAGAAAGCATTTCCAAGGGAAATAATATCTAGCTGTGAATGTGGGAATATGTGTGTAAAAACTGAACAGTAAACACCAGCCTTAATTTTAATATCTCACATTATGCACAACTTAAAAAAGATGAGTGCTCCGATAGTCAAGCAGAACCCTGCAGGAGGGGAACGTTATCATAAGAATATTATAGAAACCAATGTAAAATATCCAGCTGCTGTGAGAGCTTTAGGGGCATCAAACACTCTGGAATCACCATTTTCCTTCCACAAATGAAAGTATTTACCTATTAACAGCAGCAAAAGCATATTATTTCACTAGGCTGTATGACAATGGGAAACTTCGCCTTTCAGTTTAGGCTTTGATAGGTTAGGATTTAATGTTCTAAATAGCCCTTAAAAGCTGCAAGGTGAAAATGTAAAACCATAATCCATCTCTAAATGGTCATTTAAAAATGATCATCCCAAAGCTCAGGAGTGACTTTATCTGTTTATGAGCCATTCCAGTTAAAATAGTTACACTAGGAATGTGGGGAGGATGATACCTATTTAATTTTATGGTGTTTTTCTCTCTCTTCAATGATAAAAGGTGCCTGGGACTGCAGCAAGAGCCAAATTCTGTTCGCCTTATTCACACAACTAATCACATTGTCTACAGTGGGATTGTTTGTGGAAGGGATTTGGCTTGAAGTCTCTTACTGTGTCAATTATCTTTCTCTCCAAGCAAGTTTCTCTTTTTGTCCCACTTTCCAGCCAAGCTGTTACTCATACATTTCCAGATGAAATGTGTGATAGACAACAGTAAAGATGTGAAAGCAATGAAAGGAAACCTCAATCCATATTTCTGGGTTCAGATTAAAAACAAAACAAAACAGAAAGCAGGGCATCTTGCTGACATATTTTTTTAGGGAATTGGTCAAGGGAGATTTACACAGGGATGTTCAGAAAATACCTGTACTGTTCATCCCTTAGGATTTATATCTGTTTCCCAGAAATGAAAAGGCAGGAAAGAATTTGTGATATTCTGAGATAATCCATGTGTGAATCCTGGCCTTCATAAAAATGTCTAAAATTTTGCAAGTTGGACAAGTTGGGTTCTTTTTTTTTTTTTTTTTAATCCATGCAATATGTGACAGAGAAATAAGTGCCTATCTCATCAGGCAGGTCACTGAAGCTCAGGCAATATATAAGTACAAGCTGCTTGTGATGCACAGGTCACTCCTTGAACCTTGCTAGATGGGCAGCCTGGTGAGCTCATGCCGAGAGCTTTTCACATCTGGGAGAAGCTAAATCCTAGCAGTCTTGGTCAACTCCTGGGTCAGGTGCCTTCAGAAACTCATTGGGAGAGTGGTGCTGGGAGACAATTACTACCCTGGACTTTGAAAGATCCTTTGAAAAGGACCTTTGCCTGCTTTGTACAGGAGTTCCTATTTACCCAGCCTGGCTTCACTTGTCAATTTTTTAGGATTGCTATTGAAAATGAAAAATCTGTTTTCTGACTCTGCCTTCAGGGCTGTCCACTAGTCCAGCATCCTTTTACAGATGTTGAGAAAGAGAATAGCTCACTTCTTGTGCTTTCCTCTAATTCTCTGCTTTTGAGGGAACAGAAGGAGTAGGGTTGCTAACTCCTTTTTTTTTTTTTTTTTTTTTTTTTTTTTTTTTTTTTTTTTTTTTGTCCTCAGGAGAAACTGAAGAAACCTCAAGAACCCCCATCAAACAGAGTTTTTTTGTGATGGTTTATGGCAGATTCCTGTGAAAGGAAGGAATCTGGTCAGCAAGAAAGAAGAAGAATTTATTTCCAAGAGCTCAAACCTTCATCTTGAGACACTAAAAATCCTGATAATGGTGGATCATTTTCTGGGCACCTGGAAAGAGTACAAAGAGGGCCCAGGAGGAAACTGGCAGGTTTGGGAACTGTCAACTGCCAGATTCACTATACTTAAAATCAGAAATCTTAATAACTTAAGAAATAAAAAAGCCAGAATTAAAAACAGATTATTTCCATACTAATTATTTCCAATAATAATTTAAAAATCTGTGATTAGTGATTCTACCCTAAAAGATGTGAATTGTGTATTTATTGGGAAGCAAGTTGCAGTCATCCTCAGACCCTGCAGACGCTTTTTTTCTTACAGAATAATAATGGGGAAGCATATGAACCTTAAGTGATATTTTAGCACTGGGGATAATAGCAGCATATTTCTAGTAAATGGCATAAATCTTCTATTTCCCACATTTAACCATTTAATTTTCTTCATCGCTACACATTAACAGATGTGAGGGACAAAAGATTTGATAAACAGTTCTGCGCCCTTTGTGCCCTATTCGGGATGTGAGTGAATGCGGCAGCAATTCAAGATGTCAAGTCTAGCTGTCAAGGGAAAAAAGAACGGAGATAAATGGTCACTCTGTCGCAAAGCTATTCTTTCTGCAAATGAAACACAAACATGGTATTCAGAGCCTTAACATTTGAATAGGTTACATTACACTGGTGAATGTAAGTTTCCATAATTAAAGAATAAAGATGATGATAGAAATTCTTAGCTTACTTGTGTAACACTTTCCTAGAAGGTATAATTCGAGGAAGCTGGGGTTTGTCTCAACCAGGTATACTGCACACTGGACTGTGTGATGTTTCCTTCTTCACCCCACCCTCACCCCCACTACATTTTGCCAATTTGATCATCAGTAGTAAATTGGGTGAACTTTTGAGTTTCAGTGCATGAGACTCCTCATGTGTCAAGATGAGATAATTCTGCCACTTGAATGATTACTCTAAAGGCAAAAGGCCAAAGTTTTCTCCTTGAACTTTATATATGAATTGATCAAGTCAATGTATTTTGCATAGATTAAGGTACCTCCCTGCTCTGCCTAGCCTGATCAAGGAAAAGCAGTGGTAAAAAAAAAGCATTTTCTTTTTGCTTATGGAACATATTAGCATTTGAGAGTAAAACATCTATAAAAGACCTCATAAAAGTCTTCAAAAAATCCATTAATCCCAGACATTTTGTCCATAGTTCCTTGCAGTGTTATCAGAATGTCTAGGCTATTGACCTATAATCCATTAATAGGATTTTTAAGAGTCCTGTTATGGTTACTCTTCAGGACATGAGTGAACAGATGGATAGGATGGTCACCCTCTTGCTATAACCTTTGCCTAACAAAGCTGATTAATTCAGTCTTTCTAGTTGATAAGGCATCAAGTGTGGCTTTGTCTACAGATAATTAACTAAGATACAAGGCAGAGGGAGTCAGAGGAGTTGAACAGCAACATGAACTCTCTAGGCTAAATCCTAGAGATTGAGAACTAGAATCAGAGGTGAGGTAAACGATGCTGTAAATTATACACTAGTGACCCACCAGGAGTTAGCACAAGCTTATGTGAGCAGGAGCAAAGTATAGTAAGCTGCAAAAGAGACAGGTAGTGACCAGAGTCCAACCCCATGATCACTACCTGCAGCTCCCATGCTATACCATCACGTCAGCATTAAACTTTAAAATTTAAACATTAAACATTAAAATTTACTCACTGCTTGCTTTACCTTACCAACACAATGAAGTCATCTGAAGATGTTCTTCCATGTTAAGTGTAGCTGAACAAGCGCCATCAACAACAGTCCCTGCCCAGGAGAATGTACTATCTCTACAGGCCAAGAGCAAGCAGGGAGGCCAAGATAACAAAATAGTAGCTGCAGACACCCTACAAACTTTTATTTTATTTTATTTTATTTTATTTTATTTTATTTTATTTTATTTTATTTTATTTTATTTTATTTTATTTTATTATTTTTTTAATCTTTGGAGCCCTTGGAGCCATTAGATGTGAGCAGTAGGGGCTTCAGGCATCTACCACACCTTGGACATTCAGAAGCTCCCAGATACATAATTGACTGAACTTTCAGTTCCAAAGACAGCTCAGTACAGTCAATAATGACAAAAAGAGAAAGGATTCAGGCCTGGTAAATAACCTGAAGTAGGACCGAAGAACAGAAACCAAAGGAATTAAGCTTACTATATGCCTTGCTTTGCGTGTTTCTTTTTTTTGCTCTGACCTACTGCTGAATACCATCTTTTGTCACTGTTTCTCACAGCTTTCAGCTGCACAGGATGGCAGGATCTTTCTTCTGGCAGCAGGAAAGCTGTATTGCCAAGCAGATTCAGGTGCTTCCCTGCACCCCTTGCCCTTCTCCTGCAGGTCCACATCTGCCATCCTAGCCTCTTCCTCAGGCTAGCACAAATCCCTTCATTATAGTCCTAAACGTTTTCTCCCGACCAGGACCTTAGGAGGGCACTCCTAGCGATCCCATTGCAGCAAAGAGGCTCCTCAGATAAGACAGCTGATGAAGAGAAGAAAACTGAACTCAGGTCTTCCTTGTCCTAGAGGAGCACACTGAACACTGAAAAAATGTACAAAAAGGTATCAACAGCAGTACCTACACAATGCTTTATAAGTTTTTATAGGTAGGCATGGAATTTCAGTTAGGACACATTTTTAAATGTATATGCAGCATATTTATATATAATTTTATATATACATATACAAATTTATATTCATGATATTCTATGGGCTGGATTTTAGGAGAAAGGATTTTCAGGAACCTGCATAGTTAAGCAATTTTGACTAGTCGGTTATGAATGTTTAATGCGTTTCTGTCTACTATGTCTAGAGCAAGATGTCCTTGCTCTCTTCACTCAAATGAGCAGTAGCACCAAAGAAACTAATCACGTGAGTGCAGCAATATGATTTAGCCCTCTTGATTTTTAAAACTCACAGCAGTCATGATATGAGCTTGAAAATCAGGGTTGACGTGGATATTTATTAGTACAATTAAGTCTGCAACCATTCATAGCCTGAACACAGTTTTTGTGGCAATTTTCAAATCATTAGCATACAGTTTTAACAACATCTTATCTCAGCTATTAGACAGACTCTTTTTAAATGGAAGTCATTAGCAAACACTCCATTACTATATTGTTTTGTGATATGCATTCAGCATATTGGGCTATTTTGTAAAGCCAATAGCCTTGCATATGAAACAAATAAATATATATCTAGAAAATGTAATTATAAACCTTAACTAATCTACTTAATTCTGCATTATATTACAAATATTTTCAACCTTTCTATGAAGTAGCTTCTAAATAATAGAATTTATTGTACGTGATTAATTATAGAAATAACAGCCATATATCTGTGCTAAAATATGACAGTTTAATCTTCTAAATCACATCAGGAAGGAAACAATTCTGAATCTGAGATATCTCTATATGCGTTTTAAGTACAGCTCATAAATTATTGTGGCTTTTAAATGTCATGTAGATTTCTGCAGCAGAAAGGCAAAAGAATACGATGCCCAAGTTTTCAGCCTTCTTCAGGTAGAATTTCTGTTCATTAAAATATTTTTAAGGTATTTTCAGAAGACAATTGTCATATGATTACCTTCCCCTGGAAGAACAACTTCAATTTGTCAGAGATTTTCATGTTTCTTTTCATTTTCAGGTAATCTATCTGCTGGGATTTTTTACAGAATGTCAGTCCAGCATTTTCATCACACCCAGTTATTGCCTCACTCAGAAGGATCAGTCTCTGAATCACAATTAGGTACGCTCTATATCTCCTTCATTTTTTTTCCCCATCTGAACCCCCAAGATTACCAAAATAGTGCAAATATCTACCCCTATCACAGACTGAAAATATTATGAATTTGTTGGCCAAGGTAAACAAGGTAGGCTGGTTAGGAGGACATGCTGAGGTTATTATTATTAGCAAGAATATTTCACCAGTTAGTCAGGAAAGCAAGTCTGTCTTCACTTACGTGTGAGAAAAGCTTAGTTTCTTTCCCTAAAAGTTCTACCACATATGTGGACCAGTCCTTCCTCACAACACTTCCTAGTGGCATGAGTGAGAGGCTACCTTTCCTCTAGATCACTGTTGGGCACCCCATTAAATACACACACATATATATATATATATATATATATATATATATATAAATACACATATATACACACACACAACGCACTTCTTTGGGACTGCTGCATTGTTAAACCAGCAGTTTCACAATGCATCACCAAGCAATGACCACACCCTCTCAGGTGAGATGCAATGACATGCAGCCTGAGAGCTGCTTGCCCTGATCCTGGTCCAGATTACGTCAAGTGACGGGCATCTTAAATCGGGTTTCATTTTGGAGCCTGAGGCCTTTTGGAGCCTCCAGAGCCCAAGGGACTCAAGGTGTGATGGATGCTGCAAGCTTTGTCTCAACCTGCTCCTGTGTCCAGCACAGTTTTTCTCCCAGGATCCCCCTGCCTGCCCTGTCTTGGAAAGGAGAAGCCAGATGGGAGCTTTGCTCCAGTGTAGATCTTAGCCCAGAAACCACTATAAGCCAAACCTCAAGTATTTGGTTTCCATTCACACTGTTACTGCCTTTTTTTACTAGCAAAAAAAAAAAAAAAAAGGGTTTGTAGAAGCAAGAGTCTCATGCCCCTTGAGTGTACTGGATTGTGCTTCTTCCCTCTGGACTACTGGTGTCCGTCACGGCCCATCCTTCCACCTCTAGCCTGGAGGGTGGAAGCACACACTGACTGCAGCTCCAGCTGCATTTAGCTGTGCAGTTGAACTCAGAAACACCCTGTCTCGGTGCCCAAGCCACTGTCTTAGAAGATGCTCCATAGAGTGATCTTTATTTGTCAATTTCCTGATGGTCTGCGAACCAAGGAAGTCCATGGAAAAGCCTGCTGTCTATAAGGACATAAGCACATATACTTGATTCTATAATTTGGAAAGAATAGTTAGCTGAAACCTTCCACATTAGAACCTAAGTGCTACCTCTAGTTTTATCAAAATCATGCTGAATAGTCTCTGGATTCATTTATTCTGATAGCCTACAGCAGAGCAGCATAGTAACATTGGTGAAATGAAAAGAAGTAATGTCAGAATATGGAGCAATGCAAATTATCATCTGGGATTTCTCAGCAACTTGTAGGCAAAACAGGAGCAAAGAGATGGGAAGCTGCCTCTCTGTGGGTGTGTTTTTTGTCCTTTTCTACTGAGGCTCAGGTGGCAGGGGAGCATATAGGGTGTGTAGAATATGTGGGGTCACTCAGGCTGGAGGCAAGTTCAGCCCTGACGGGATTTGTGAGGGTGTCAACATGGTCCTGTTCATGGGCAAATGTTTGCCCAGGAGTCGCTGAGGTGAGAAAGACTAGTTTAAAGACAAAGCAGGATAGGATAGTGGGTGTTTTTTGTTTTTTTTTTTAACTATGGCAAATTTATTTACTTTGCATTAACCTTTTCCCAGGACATGGCTGTGTCCTTCAGTGAAACAGACATTCTTCTCCACAAGAAAAAAAAGGCTTAGAATTACATAGAAGTTTAATAGTAATATTTACAGAAAGTGTTCACCAATTGAGCCAAAAAGCTTTCTCTGTGCTCTCCACTAAAAATGTAAGGCGAATATGTAACTGGCTGGAAAAATAATATTCACCACATAAATATTTGGCTGTAAAAATAGAAAAATAGAGTGTTGCATCAGAAATTCTTATCGGAATGATGCAGAGGAAGTGCTCTGTAAGAATTTATTTTACAGTTCTTGGAATAGGAAGGACATTGCTCTGTCTCATGCATTGCAGACAAGGATTGCTGCTGCAGTTGCATATCAGAAGAACAACTTCCTATCATTTCAATCACCTTTCAAAATATTTTAATGCACATATCATGCTCAGTAAGACACTTGACTGAAAGTTTTGGCTGAGTATAAATTTTCATAACATAAATCAAATAAACTTTCCATGCACTAAAACCTGAAATGGTTCTCAACCATCATACTTTTATGTCCAATTTTCTTCTCCAAGGTCAGAAGAACTGCTGGCTCTGTGGGTAAATTTGCCACCTTACCAGCTTTCTCTCTGACTTTCAGTGAAAAATTATTTTTATGTTAAATGGCCTGAAGGTGACTTGACATCCACAAGAGAATTTTTGTTGTTGTTTAAAAAAAATTTTTAAAGAAATCTAATTTTGCTTCCTGAGAGGTTTTCAATGAGAATAATATATTCCAAAACAACACTCCTTTTAGAGTTTCCATTTGGCTATGTACTTTTACTGCTTTCAGCAGGCTCCTTCAAGTCACCCTCAATTTGAAAGCAAATCACAAAGGAAGATGAGACTGTAAAAAAGGAGAAAGTGAAGCCTTGAGATGAAAATGCCCAAAAGGGAAAACAGTTGTTGTTTTTCCAATAGAGTCTGCATTGCTATTGCCTAAGAGATTTGTGCGAAACTATCACTGTTCACTAGTGTAGTTTACTATTATGTGAGGTGCCAAAATACATAATCCTATATTGCAGCAAATGTGGTTATTGTCTTAAAGTTGGTTATTTTGCATTACAGCCTGTTTTAAAGTCTTTTCTTTATACTTCTATATTGCAGTTCTTGAACTAGTTTCAATGTTTGTGTTGTAATCTGCAATGGCATAAGTTCATAGTGATCATTATTCCTTATTTCAGCATTCTGTATTCAGCTTCCCCCACTGAGGGCATCCTTTTGAACTCTCCAGAGCAACACGGGAAAAACTGCAAATGAGCCACCAAGTGTCACTGAGCAGACAGAGTCTAGGAGCAGAGTGTCCTCTGGACAGCCTCAAGTGCTCACTCCAACTTTGGTCCTTCTCACTATATTTTGACCAGCAAGATTTTGTAACGAGAGAAACACATTAGAAATAATATTTTGCTCAGCTGAAGGCAGACCAACTATAAGTTGACACGAATTTGTGAAATCAAGATCTGCTAATTAACATCACATAATCTATTTCCACCCTCTTTACCTGCTGCAGCCAAGAGATCTGGGGAATACCTTTAAGCAGGAATTTGGAAACCTATCATAGTTTCTATCTCTTTGGGATTTTCCTGCTTTTCTCTAGATCTTCCTACCTAGCTAGCATCAGTCTGCAAGATCGATACTACTTTTGTACATGCTATTAATGTCTGAACATATAATATCTGAATTATGCTTAGCTAGAGAGGCTCATTTGATTTATTGTCCTAAAGATAAAGCATCAGCTATTATAGTTTGTGCTAGCTTAATCAGATATACATTTCTTTAGTGTATTAGCCACAGACATAGGAATACCATGATAAATATCCACATGCCAGGGATAATCCCAAATGAACCATTACACACAAACTTACTGAGGTTTTCTAATAACATAAGTACAGTATTCATTCTTAGTTTAGCACATTTTGAAAGGTACTGAGTGGTGATCTATGTATTTACTGAATAAATTATATGTGATGTTCCTCATTCCGTTTCTTTGTGATACTTCATTTTTCTTGCTGCATCTACCACTATATCTTCTGATGTCACTATCTCCTCTGTGCTGTCTAGAATATCATCATTTTTGATACACTATTCTTTAAATTTATGATTGTGTATTGAGAAAAATACTGACTTTAAAAAATTTTAAGATATATACTGTTTATCAGAACTGCCAATTATAATCATGAGGAGCTCAAATTTTCATTAGAGTGGAAAGAGAGGGTGCACAGGACTTCGCCATCTATGTGAATACAGCAAAAGGAAAAGGACACTTTCACAGATGGGATGAATGCCTCTGCACAGGAGTGTGTTCTGGACCCCTGCATCTTAAGTCTAAATATGAAGGAGAATTTGTAAAAGAAAGAAAGTGCCCATTCAACACAAAAATATCTACTCAGCTGTTAGATTTACGGTGAGATCAGTAATTTAGAGTATAGAGGTATAGAGTAATTTAAACTATTGAGACAAATTAAGAACTATCTATTACATGGTATAAAGAGAGATCAATGGGATCTGCAGATATGACAGAACTAAGCTGATAGTTTCTCTGGCTGAACTTCCGATGTGTATGATTACACCTTCCATCTCTCTTCCTAGGAAGTCCCTTGCAGCATTCTATCCCTTTGCCTTCATTCAAAATTATTTGCAGGACATACCACTGTTGTCATATAACTCAGGAAAAAGTGCCTGAAACGTAGGTTGCCCAGATGGTGAAAAGAAATATCTATTTTGCCATTCTATTTTAGAATTACGTTAAATAATAAAGCCTCAGCTAAGAGTACTAACTTACACCTCAAGACATACTTCCCCCTGCCCAATACCAGTCCTGAAATATTGGGGCTGCCTGACATGAAGCTGATAAAGTCCTGTTGCCCCATGCGAGTAACCTAAAAGCTCCAGCATAGCTGGGCTCCCCAGAGGTGGCAAACCCAAAAACTGTGGCATCTCCTGCATCAGGAATATATCAAGATTCTCAAAAAAATCTGCCTTTGATAAATCATAGATTTCAACAATTCCCCAAAGGCCCCCTCAAGCCTCTCCTGTCTAATAAATATACATGCCAGAAAATTGTCAGATAGCAGCAATGCCAAAGTCATTTGGCCTTGGCTTCAAATAGTGAAGAGGTGTCTATTCTCTTGCACCTAACCCACAAATAGCTGCATGATATTATTACCAGTGAACAAGTACTTGTAGCGTTGCAGTATTGTGCAGTTGCAAAATACATAACTGCAGCATGAATGGAAGAGATGCTATCAGAGGCTAAAGCAGCAGCTCATGTTAATATTACTGACCTGCAAAATCAAGAAATCTGCTATCCTTGGTAGGTAGACATAATTAGAAGAACCTGAAGAATAGCTGCTTATTAGGACTAGTAGAGGAGATGATAGGATCAAATGAGATGGCGTACTTTTACATCACATCTTTCCTGACAATATCTCCTGACTGTGTTCCAGATTGACCCTCAGCATCTTCCTTGATACCACGTCAAGTTTCCTTATGAAGAGAACAAAACTGGCCTCAACTCAACAAGACCAAAATCAAAATCACTGTGAAAGTTGTTTTCTTTTTTTTGTTAATCATTAAATGCAAATATTGCATATTGGCTTGATATTTGAAAATCTCTGCAGGTGCTGCTCCAAAAAAGCAGTATCCTGGTGAATTAATAACATATTATCATTAAAATAACTTTTTGCAAGTCCTTTGAGTGTCTGTAATTAACATGTTAAGCTGTACTTAAAGGGAATAAAGTATCATTATACACATAATAAATTATTTCAAATTACTGAATTATTTGTCTGTAAAATTAGCAAGGTAATTATCTAAACTTTACAAATAAAGGGTTTCATTCACTACCACTCATGCTGGATGGAACTAACCCCTTGCACTTTCATAATTAAATATATTCACAATGCAGTGTTATGTACAATGCAAATGATACTAACATTTTAAAATAAAACCCAAAGTATATGCGGTCGTTAGTTAGTTCTAAGGCTGTATTTTTGTTACATAAGGTGTATTTCTTAACCTAGCTAGCTAGAGATTGGCATCACAATGTAAAACATAAGAAAATAAAATGAACTTTTACTGAAGTGTGACTAGCCAAAGAGAATCACAGAGCTAGTACATACAGCTGGAATTGAAGACAACTGCTCTGTGATACATTCAAGCTAGATTTCATATTAACATTAATATGGCTTGTTTGGTTTAAAAACACAGCCTTTTTTCTTTTTCTTCTTTTCCTTTTTTTTTTTTCCCCCAGCATTTTTACAGCCTAATATAAGCTATCTTCATGGCAGTAGAAAGTGTTGATACAAAGAGGAGAGAATCAAGCAGGAACCAAAATGGACAAGGTAACATTGCCCACAGGGCTAGCACTGATCCTTAAGCAAGAGTTTTTTAAATATGACCTTTGGCTCCCCATATTCATGTCAATGCTCTGTGGACAATGAGAGTCTTACTCTTTTTAGAGCTAAGGACACAAATATACCACCAGCTACGTTAAGAGGGTGAATTTAGCTCTAGAGAGGCAGTTAAGCCGTGAGAAATATTTTTCATTTCCATTCACTAGCTCTGGAGAAAAAAAAAAATTGTAAGTGTGGCTTAAATAAGCCTGACATAAAATGTCTGTATCATCTCGTTATAGGTAAGATGTAAAAGCTTTGGGGGATTGTCCTTTTAAAGTAAGCCAGTAATAATTTTGTCACAGCTAGAACATATTGCACACGCAGGACTCAGATGCATGCTTGATATTCCAACTATGACCCCAAGTTCAGCCCCACGGTCAAGCTGCCACACATCAGTTGAACAGCCATAGCTGCTGCCAGTCTACAGCAAATGCAATCTAAAATGATTGAGGTGGGGTGTAAGTGCCAAGTCATATTTCCTTCCATTTGCAGCAGACTAAAAGCATGCATGTGGACAGCTACAACATGACAATGGTCATCTGTACAGCCAGTTCAGGCATAATTCAAGCACACCTATAAAAATTTCACTTGCTATTGCACCATCAGGGACACCCTATGTCTGATCCTCAGGATTACATCTACAAGGCCTGCCTTTTAATCTTTTTTTTTTTTTTTTTTTTTTTTTTTCAGCCAGCGAGGAATTTATCTCACTCCTATTTAGGCAGACCTCATTCCTATTTAGGTTGACCTTAGGGATTAGGTACAGAGAGGGATCTGGCATGAGAGATTGCCTTTTTCTGAACTTTTTTGGTATTCACAAACTAACTTTTGCCCTCCTCTGAGATGTTCCAAGCTCAGCTGCACAAGCTGTAACAACACCCAAAATATGCCATTTCCTCTGACTTATCACAGCAGCAAAACTCAGAAGTGGTACTTGTTTTCATGTTGTTTTTTCATCCAGCCAATGAGCCACTTGGATGCTCAGGACTTCGCCAAAGTGCTTCTGACCTCACTTCTCTCATATGAGATATCTGAGGTGAGACAACCTAAGTCTTTCCAGCTGAAGTTATTCTATCTTAGTCATTCTGTTTAACTTGCCCTTTTAACTGTGGGAGAGGTTAAATATAACTGCCAGTCCTCACTGTATTTTTTAGGCAAACTGAGACAAACTGTCAATGTGTAACTAGGACTGTGGCAAAACACATGTAAAAGACAGCTTTTCCCTTCTTTTGAGATATGTAGATTTGGTTTGTTTTTTGTTTTACATTTTTTGATCACAGAATTAGGCACTTTTGCTTTCTTTTTGTTTGTTGCACTATAAGAATCATGCAACATTCAGCAATAGCAGTGGAAAGATGGTATTTGGTGCATACATTCCTATCTCCTGATCTATCATAACGATACTGAACTTTTTTCTCTCTCAAATTGTGTAGTTGGGTTTATGTTTTTGTTTTGGAGGTTCTAAAATCAGCATTAAGAAGACACTAGGCTTGGAAAAAATCAGCCTGAACAACTTATCAGCAATTGAAAGCAACATCTTGTAATTTTGTAATATAAATTACTGTACAAAAATCAGTGCTCCAAATAAATAAAATTATAATCATATCTAGACTTACACTGTATTTTTCATTTTTGGAGTTCCAATCATCTTATAACAGAAAACTACAGAAGCACCTTTCTAGCTCAATCTCAGCTAGAAAAATGGCTAAATTCAGGAGAGACTTACACAGCTGACACAACTTCCAATCAAGCGATCAAGCCTCAGATGGCTGATTACAGGGATACTGCTGATTACAGGGATACTGCTCCCCACTCCCAGGAACTAAGCATGATAGATGACAGCATGAGCTTTGAACCAGTGCCTGTGGACTGGTAAAAAAACTGGGCCTGCTATGCATGTGCTCAGAACATCATTCCTTGGAGGTATGTTTATAAGCAGTGGGAGGCTGAAGGATTCTGTTTTCCATTCTCTGTCTGGGTTTCGGAAATGAAAGGAATGAGGTCCTCACCTTTGTGAGGTTTTAACACATAGTCTTCCCTACTCAGGGATACTTACGTGACTTGAAAAGCACTGGAGACAGAGGTGGAGCACAAGTTGTAGTTTGCAAGGAAAGTTTTACTTCAGGTGTTTGTATGGTCCCAGTTGTATGCACTCACTGTGTTTCAGAAACCCAGCCTAGACCTTCCAGGAAACCAACATCAATATTTTGCCTTATTATAAGATATTGATGGCCTCATTTCATCAGTGTATGTGCTGGCTTCCCAAAACCTGGATTGGGAAGTAGTGAAAAGCAGATCAGCCTAAAATGTTTTGGGCATCCTCATGAGCTGCTTTTCAATGGAGATGACTACGCAGTTATGTTTAGAGAAGGTTCGTGTTATCCAGCTACTGCTTATTACTTGCCATTAAATGTCTTTAGATAACACATTTTCTCACTGGTGTCAGGCTATTAAAAGGCAAATGACCTACAATCTACCTGGCTACATCTGAACTATGCCCAAGCCTTGCTGCATTACATTGCCTGCTTTCACCTGGGGCAGCAGCAAAGTGAAAACTGCCACAAACTGAAGAAAACCTGTTCAGCTCAGCTTCGTTTACTCCACAGCCTAGAAAATGCCAGATATGTAAGGGTTAAGAATCTCTCTGATAGCAAAGTGGTCACATTGAATTCTTCAGTCCTACTGTTGTGAGGTATATAAAACTGTTCTTCAGGATTACATATCTCCATAGGTTATACTGTCATTATAAAGAACTGCATTTACACAGTAGGGGAATTTAAGTGGAAATCTGACACTGCTAGTAAAAATGTGAACTGGAACAAAAATTACCCAGGAAAGAAGCACCTTAAACCTTTCATTTCAAAGAATCTGCACTAAGCCTGAAGAGAGCAAGTAATGAGCAATGAAAGGAGTCTTTGTTATGCCGTGATTTCAAAGCTCCGCCAAAATGTCAAATAATCCATTTAATCAATCAGAAAATTAAAGAATGTGGTAAATTCCCAAGGTAGCTTGCGGTTTTAGCTGTGCCAAGTAATTCAGCTACTGCATAAAGCTTATGTCACAATAGCAATTACTTAATAAGTCATTTTTGTCTAACCATGTTGATGTAAAAATACAATTTAGTTTTCAAATTATTTGCAGCTGTGCTCTTACTGGGATACAGCATACAATACTTCAGGAGATGTTTACATTTGTCGCTTCAACCACTGCTCTAATTTAATTTTTATCACACTATATCCTCCAAAAAGTTCCTATTATCTCAACACACTATGAAATTGATTTCTTAAAATGTACCTTAGCAGATCATATACGAAAAGGAAAGCATTCTTTGTTGATTCACATACAAGACTCATTAAATGCCTGACAGAAATAGTAGAACTACCTGTTCAAATATATTTTTCACTAAAACAATTTACTACTGTTGCATAAAAGTGATGACATTCAGCTTATATATTAAGTCTTGATTTTAAATCAGACTAATTTAGATTTCTATTAACTACACATTTGCATAGAAATTTCCAATGCTTTCTGGTGTTAGCAACAATACAGGCAGATTGTCTACTTGTAAGAACACAGATAATGTCTATCTTTTCTCCTTTTTTAAAAAATACAACAAAAATGAAACAGAAAAGTTGTCAGGGAAGAGCTTCACCAACTGTATGCTTACACTGGGCTTTCAAAGGACAAAAAAAAAGAGAAAAGCATTCAGCACACCAAACAAAGTCTGACCTGCGTTCATCGCAGCAGGTGGTCACTGTCTTTGTGATCCTGCAGCCTATTAGCATGATCTCCTTCAGTGGCCAGATTAATAGGGACCTTCCTTTCAGAAGCCACAGCGAGCTGCACAAAAGCTGGTGTGCAGCGGAGGCCTGGAATGAATCCAGAGTCATGCAGCTTTCCCTAACTCACTGGTCTTTTCTTCTGCTCTGTAACTCCACAGCTCATCTACCCCTCCCCATTCCCTCTCCTCATGTTTTCTGGACTAGTCTCATTTGCTATGGATAAAGAGAAAAATGAGAATAGCCAAAGTATCCCGCAGAAACAAACTGAAACGGGCTGGCCATGGGTTGAGACCTCCTGAGGGTGACTGGGACTCCCACTTCTTCAGAAATTGAAAAATTTTGACTAAAGAGTAAATAACAAATATTAGAAAATCTGACTACTGCTATTTCTGAGTTTTATCAGACCATGATGTCTTTTCACAACTATTAAAAGTTTCTTACAGGAGTACAAGTACCTGCAAGGCTAAAGAGTAAAACACCTTCGCCATTCTTTTTTATTTGTGTTTGGTGGTGGAAGGAGATTAATAAAAGAGAATGAAGCATAAGAGGCATAAAAACAACAAAATTACTTTATCCTAAGTAGATTTACCTGATTAAATATTTTTTTCTGTCATCATTGTTCTAGTTTCATGACTTGCTAAAGTTGCAAAAGTATCCAAGTTTACTCTTTAAAAATGCCATTACACGATGATGAAATTAAAAAAAAAAAGTAATTCCAATTAAAGTGCTATTTTTACAAGAATAAAAGCTGAAAAAATGTCACAAAAATGTTCAGCTACCCAGGGAAATAATTAGTAACATCATGCCACCTGGAATTATTCACGAAAAACAGTGATATTGTGAGAAGCAAGTCTGTAAGGTTATGTACAATTTTTTTAAAAATATGAAAGAGCTGGAAAAACAGGCAAGCTTCTGGTCACATTGTGCCTCTTTTTATGGAAAAAAAACCCAAAAAAGCTAGTGTTGTGCTGGCAAAAACTACTGAAGAATAGCAAACTAATAAGAAAGCAGCAAACAAAGGCCACCCACATCGACAAGGTGGAAAGAAGTGCCAGAAATAATGCTTGCTATGCAATCATGTTACATGTGAGAGTGTGTAATTAAAAATAGATTGAAAATAATTCAGTGTATAATTCAGAAAAAAAATATCAAGGAAAGGTAAATAACTGTTAAATATTGCAAAGGGGAGTAAAACACCAGATTGATGAGATGCCTTTCATACTATTTCTAGTTATTAAATATAATAATATGTAATACAGTGCCTATTTTTGAAGGACACAACATGGTGTTGTGGATGAACAGTCAACTGTCATATCAACAAGACAATGATAATGCTAAGAGAACAGCTAAGTGTCAGCATCCAGGAAAATCCTCTTCAGTTTTGTATTTGTATGTCTAACCTCACCTTCTCCAGTGGTATGTCCCTCCCAACAGTTAACAAAGCCCTTTTGCATACAGATTAAATTGCTGTAATTTATTCTCCATGAAGCTACCCTTGAAGTCTGTGTTAAATCAGTGCCTGGAGCAGAAAAAAACTGTCCTTGATGTTATTTTTTCTGGCCTTGGAAAACACATTGCACTTGTTTTCAGCCACCCACACCCTTTCAGAGGTGACACTCAAACTGTTTGTGGTGTCCTAGAAAGACTTAAAAAGCCTGCGTGCACCCCAGACTCCCATGAGGTTGCCTCTCACAAGAGCTGGTATGCTGCCTAACTCAGTATTTTGAATAGCACCAGGCAGAAGCAGCATGTTGCCTTGCTCTCGGTTTAGGCTGTTAATAAAGAATGCACTGTGGGCATTTACAAAATATTACACAAAATAGTATCTTTAACGTTTCATCACGGCGACAAGACCGTGCTTTTCTTCTGACAAGAGACTACATTTTTAGACATACACAGGCATACATTTTTTACTCAAATTGACATTGACAAGAAAAATACTCTCTTTGCTATCAAGGAAAAGTGTCACTTAGGACTTGATTGTCAAGTTCTTATAACCCGTAATTCAAAGAGAGATTTTTGATGTCATGCTGCACAGTTCATGAGAAAGCATCTCTCTTGCTCAGAAAAGGAAAAAGAAAAAAAAAAAAGGGAAAAAAAAGGCAATAAACAAATCAGCTCCATCCTGGAGCCAAAAGGAAGGAGAAATAACTAGAGAAGTAATTTTTTTCTTTTTTTTCTCCCAGAAGTCACTAAAAAAGGAAATCTACACTCCCTGAGCTTCTAGAAGCTGAGCTTCTAGATGAAAAAAAAACAATAATAAAAACACACCAGAAGCCTCCCCAAGAGGCAGTCAAGGCCTGAGGACTCCAAGACAGGTCACTGCTCACAGATTACTGGGTCACAAATGGATGGCAATTGGCGTTAGTACGAAGTGAGGTCAGTGGAATTGCATCAGCAGACAGAACAAGAAAAAGAGGTACCAAAATGAAATTACGCTATTGGTCTATTTTGATACCTGACTGAGAAGAATATGTTATATTGGTGTTATTTCAGATTATTATAACCTTCCTGACATTTTTATCCTTTTATTTTCCTGTATAGATTTGCAACTTCCATTTTGCTTCTACTTAGGCAGCTTCCAAAAAGCCACTGTATTTTCAGAATAACTTTTCTTAAACCAATTGTACTTTTTTCTTCCTTTGGTCACTGCAGGATCAAAATTACCCTGAGGAATGAGTTGGAGTCTGCTCAACTAGTGACCATGAATGATTTACCAGGTTCCAGTCACACCTGTGTACATACACTGAAAGCAATGGCATTGCACTCTGAAAAGAATGATGGGCAGGTAGTGTTGAAACCAGAGATGTAATTTTTGGTCAGCAGAGCCCTTTCAAACTGGTGTCAGCTTGCAGGAAAAGGGCTCAGCTCTGCTTTAAGAGTCCTGACTGAACCAACTGGACTGGCATTTAAATGCAGTCCTTCAGCATGGAGAACATTTTCCTCTGGAAATAATTTGGAGACAAAATACAGATTCTTGCAATTCCACCTGCAGAGCACTTTTCAAAGTTTGGTTTACAGTAAAGATGAATTGCATATTATTTACGATGACAACAATAACTGCAATTTATCTTTAAGCTGAGAAAAGAAAGGGAAAAAAGAACAGAAGGCCTTTTGAAACTGTTTAAATAACTCTGTCCTAGGTTTCTGAAAAGTAGTTACCATATCCAAAGTAAATACTGAAAACATTTTGGGGCAAATGTTGAAGGCAATTTTTATCTTAAATAAAAAGAAAGTTGAAAAACAAGCTCAGTTTATTCTCTTGGCAGATCATGCTGGGTTTTTAAAGCCATACGGAAGCAGATATTTTGTGTCTTGCTAGGAGTCTGAAGGTAACTTGTTTAGCAAGGTTTAATAAATTTTGCTTCAGGTGGCAACAGTGGTGCAAGCAGCTATCTAACATCTCTGTAAACCAAAGAAACACTGAAATAATTCCTACACTACATTTGTGAATTTCAAGGTTAAGTCCTCTGTGTGCTGTTTTATTTAAACAAGTAATTTAAATTTATAATATAGGAAAGACAGATATTGAAACAAAGTGGGAAATAAACCTCCTGCCTAATTATTCCTGGGGCTTTTCACAAGAACATATTTTTATTTAAAATAATGAAAGAAATTGTTTTTAAAAGACAAAAAATTCACACCCGAGAGAAACAATAAAGGAGTCAAAATATCTAAAGTCAATATATTTTTATTAATGCATGCCTCAAAGAAAGTATACAGGAAGAAAATTGTAAATAGTTGTATCAGAATATGTAACATTCCCCAAAATATTCCCATAGGAGACTGATACCCAAGAATGAAGCAACTGGAGAAGTAAAGCAATATATGAGATGGTAGCACTGTAGGGAATATTGTCAGAGATTGTTTTTGCCCCTAACACTGTCAGCCTAAATCTTGGTTCTGGGAAGAGAAAAGATTATGCACTTGAAGGCAGATAAATAAAGGAAAAAGATCTCTTTTCATAGTCTCACAAGAGTGCTATGTTCTTGAGCACAGAAACAATGAAGCTGGACCGCTTCCTACTAGGATCTTGCTTCGTTTCAGTCTTAATTTTCATGCTTTTAGAAATTCATTGGCTTTCTTTTGCATTCATTTCAGTATGAGTTTGTCAACTATATTCTTAAATTCTTATCTTAGTTTCATATACAGTGTTATGTCTAGCAGAAAATGAAAGATGTATGAACAATTTGTTCTGCACACTGATGCAAAGATGGATCAGCTTGTTACAAACTGAATTCCTCTCATCAAAACTATAAGGATGAGCAATGAGGAACCAAAACGCAAAAACATGATAGTCAACATGGTAACACACTAAATCATCTTCCAATCATTCTCAATAACTCTACAACTACAGCATGCTTGCTATCCTGATGGCCCCATCTGAGTTGATGATTTTTCACAATGTATTTCATGGCTTCCATCCCTACATGAGACTTTATTACTATCACATAGGAATAAAAAGCCATAAAACACTAGAGTGAATTTATCTTGATCAGATGCAATACTGATTTTCTTCACATGATTTCACCACCATTCCAAAACTAACCAATAATTTCATGCCATGTTACTGAACATTTTAAACTACATTTCAATGACAAGAAACACACTGAAATGGTTACATCACAAATTAACAGAGCTTCAACCTTTAAACGCATTCCTACCTATGAGAATCAGAAAACAATCACAACACACAACCATTTAATTAACTGATAAGAGACAGGACACCACAGAAAAAATATCACTTCCACATACAACTTTCAATACATAGGAAAAGACAAGAGACAAAAAAGACACTGGCAGAGTTTAAAGCTATGGAAGAGCATACCAGCATCTTATTAAACCCTCTTCTATAGAAGCTTCCTGGCACTCATTATAAAAAATGCAGACACTATCACTATGGAATCTTTAAGACATCTGAGCTTAATCAGAGAAACAAAGCAAAGTTCCCTATTTCTAGTCCAGAAACAGCTACTACCACAGAGCAGCTAGCTAGTATGGCTCACTGTTCTCAAGGACTTATACATTCTTGGCTATGATGAATTTACCATAGTTCCAAAGTCCATATTTCTCCTAACCAAAGACCAAATGAGACATATTATAATGTACCCTTATTTTGTAAGCCAGACTATGACTCTAAGGTCCTGGTCTGAAAACAGTTATTTATTAATGTAATTACTATTCATCTTCTTATTACTGCTAATTGGCCAAGTTGAAACACCAGTCTCTAGGGTCATTGAAAAGTCAATACAATAATTTAACTGCCATTTGAAAATAATTTTGCTTGTACACTAGCACACAAACTAAACTGCATCAGAAATGCCTTGGTAAGCTAAAAACCTCTGCTTTGCCATAAATATTTTAGTTTTTCCCATCAATCTAGGCAACTGGCATCATAGCAATGTTAATGCTGATATACAGTTGATATTAGAACTAAAAATTAACTCAAGTTGGATTTATACACTGCTGTCCTTGTTTTGCCCACCAAATCCTATTTCCCTCATAATATAATGTTGATAGCATAGAAAAGAGCAAGAAATCATTAAATGAAAGGAAGTGCATAAATAAATTCAATTATCATGCATAAAACATGCAAATGATTTAAAGACTGCATATGAAACTCTAGTTTATATTCATTAATCTCAGGTTGCACTTTTGATGAAGAGACACACACTAATTGGGTCCAGATTAATGCACTCCCAAACCTTCCAATTTGTTTTTAGGTGAGGGTTAAATGAGATGTATTAAAATAAGCACAGCTTCTCACCTCCCCTTTCATTTTTGAGAGAAAGTGAAAACTAAACAAAAATTGCAGGCTTGGTGCACTAAGAAATTAGGGTTTTCCTGGGCTCACAACTGCTGCAGGATTTACCCACTTGCATCTTGTTTTCTCTGTGAAGGCAATTGGGCTTTGGAAACTGGCTCTAAAATCAAATTAGTCATTTAATGTAGAAAAAAGGAAGGGGAATATTTACACTTACCAAATTTCTGCCCTATTTCCTTTCTTTCCCCTAAGCTCCCAGATTCTCAAAAAAAGACCAAAATTAAATGGTGGGCAGTCTTTCAATTAAAAAAAAAAGTTTCACCTAAAATTGGTGCATTGTGTTGACACTATGCGGCTCAGTTCTGTGGGACACGTGGGCTGATGAAAAGGGCTTGATCTGTTTTGCTTTGCCCATCCAGCCAGCAGAAAACTCAACACGTAACAGAAGAAAACTTCCAAACCCAGGACTGATCTGGCTTCCTCTGCCTATTCTCTGCTCAGAGAACTGCCCCCATGTTTGACAGAACTAGCTTGAGATGAAAATAAGGTTCCCTCCAGCCCCACCTTTCCTCTTCTTTCATGCCAGAGAATATTGCTGGTCCTAGTTGCATACCCTAGCTGGCTGACAGCCTGATGAGAGATACAAGAGGGACTAAGGGACAGAATAATGGGGGAGAAAGCAGTGTCTGAAAGGGAAGCTGTGTACCTGGGGCTGATCCTGCTTAAAAAGAAAGGGAGGAACACAGAAAGGAGAAACGGATTTTGGCTCAGAAACAAAAGCCAAGGGAAGGACCCACTCTCATCCCATGTCAGGCGAAGGTTAAACAAAGCAAACAAAAAAAAGGTCGCTAAACTAATTTCATACTGAAGCCAATGAATTTGGATGAGAGGCCAGAAGGGGAAAGGTTAGGATGTTATCAATGAAATAATTTCTCTTTCCTTTTATTCAAGCATCTCAGAAATTAAATCCCCTTCAATACAATGGAGCAGACTTGCTGCGGGGTGGGGGGCACTCGAAACCTGGTATTTCTCTGATTTTAAGTGTTATCTTCCTAAGCTGTAGACATTACACCATGAAAGCACAAAAACACATACATGTAGACACAAACATATATTCACATATATGCTTTCATACACAGATCCACTTCTGCTAATAGCTTGATTCTCAGAGCTTTTTATTAAAAGTAATTTTTGCATGTTTGCAGATGCTAAATTAGTTGCAATAAATAACAATAACACCGAGATCTGTCAACATCTTGAAAAATATTCAGAGAGCCACTTAGTTAGAAAATATGTGTATGATATTCATTGCTCCTAAAAGAGAAAATGATTATACAGTAACTAAACCCTAAGTAAGAGCTAAAGATATTCACCTCATGAAGCCATTTCTCAACTAGCCCCTTGGCACTCGCTGGAATTATTCGCAGCACGAGCTCTACTTTTTCATTTTCTGCTGACTCCATGTGGGTAATTTCTTTCTCATGATTAAAAGTGAGCTTGGCAATTCCTTCAAAGCATTTCTTTAGGTGTGGTTGGACGTGGAGTGGATCCTTTGTGTCAGAAAAGGATTTCCGAGTGATCATTGTCGCATCAAGAGAAAAACCTAAGAAATGATTAAAAAAAAAAAGATCATGAAATTTATAGGTATTTATATAAACATATTTTAAACCAACACCTACAGCAGACAAAGGAAATGAACTGTTTACCTTGGAAAGAATAGTCTTTTCTTCGCCAAATAATCATTCAAGGCCTTCCTGAATGTCATCCAAAAGCAAGTCTGCCTCCTTCAACTTATCCAGCATCTGGGGCTGCGAGATAACCCTCATGGCATTGGTCTCCTTCACTGACTCCTTCGTTATTAGCCTCCTGGTGGGTGAGATAGAATACAGTGAATGTAATAACCATACTTCACACAACAGGCTCTCTCTCTCCTTTAAATTGAAAATCCCCTTATTACAAAACAAGGGGTGTTCTTTTTCTTCTACCTTTAAGTAGGACTGCCACATTCATTGCTTTTCACAAAAACGCAGCTGCTTTTTAAGCTACAGATAAATAGAATCTGCTAGGCAGTAATTCTACTCAGTCTGAATGCATTATTTTCTAAGTCACTTTGTTGAGGGACTTTTTATTATAAACTGGAATGAACAAGGAAAGTCCTTTTCTCAACTAATTATGACCATGCTTTGTTCTATGCTATTAACCTACAGTGCTAGATTGATCAGCTACTTCTTGCCTCATCCAGTTCAATAAATTAATATGCTTTTTTTTTTCTGGGAAATTAGAGAGCTAATTACGAAGACTTTATAGGCCAATGATGAAAATATAAATAACACAGAACAATAAAGAATGGTGTATCAATAACATTCACACAATCCCTTTGATGTGCACAAAGCAGCCTCCCATTTTACCACCACTGATGTATGGATGTGAGTTACTTAGACATGACCTGCAGAATTTTCTTAGAAAGATTTGTCATACTGAATATTCTAGCAACTGAGGAAAAATGGCAAAGCTGAAAAACCATATTTTTCACATACCTATGCCTGGCCCTCATTTTGCTTTGTTAACTGTTGTTAATAATTGCAATAATTGTTGTAATAATTGGTGTTTTCAATTCATAAAAAACAAAATTAAGAAAATAGAAGGTTATTCAGATATTAAAACAGAGCACAATCAGGGCTTCTCACATTACCTTTTCCTCTCTAAAACATATAATATAGGATTTTAAAATAGGATTTTAAAAATGGTATAAACTTTTTTTTCCCCCTAAGTCAGCTCATTTCAAGGACAGCTAAGTTTGTAAAGAAAAAAAAATGTTACTCCCCACTAAAACTACAAAACAGAAAATAACCTTGAGGTTTCTGCACTCTGAGTTTGTCTTTGACAACTCTGGACCCAGAATGTTTGTCTTTGACAAAGAAAATGCTATTCAGCTTCATTTAAGTGCAAAAAAACACATTTTGCTCAACCATTGTCACAGCTCAGAGCTATTGGTACACACTCCAACAAATGAAATGAAATTTAAACATTTAGATATCACCACAAGTTTTCCTTCATGCACCCTACATGGTGATGAACTTCATGGAAAAAAAGATATTAAAAATACTTTCTACTTATTAGTCTGAATTTACTTTCAATACTTATGAGTAGAAAACTATTGGAACAGCACAAAGACCTGCCACTTCAACAGAATCACTTCCATACAGCATTCAGAGTTATGAAAGAAAGAAAAATGAAAACAAGAGCACATGCACTATGAGGAAATCTGTACTGCTACCCTCTTCCTTGCTTTCAAAACAACCCCCTTCCTATGTATTTCCAACAGAAAGACAACAGGAAGGGTTACTTCTAAAATGTTTTTTTCAGTGCACCTCCTGTAAAAAGATAAATGCATACAGCCAGCAGCAGTGACACTTCTTTGAAGCTTTAAAGCTTGCTATGGCCAGGAGGCATTTTTCAGTCCTCCCCTAACCCTGGCAAACAATAGATCCTGTTTGGTTGCTGTTTTCAGTATCTGGAGGCCAACCTAGAAACAAAAGGGCCAGGAAAAGCCTCATTTCTTGAAATTTGTTTTTTGTCAAAGAACAGTAAAAGCTGTTCTACATAAATAAATAAAAAAAACAAGTCATTTAACTGACTATTCTTTCTAGGTATAATTTTAAAGGATATCACTTATTACACTGTCTTAAAATGAGCTATATTTTAGTACAGATAGCCTGTGTCAACCTAAATTATATGCTTTCATACTACCTGTGAAATAAGGGCACCATCTACCATAGTGCAAATTCAGGTGCATATCCTAGTGCATATCCTTTGTACTGAGATTGATAGTGCACATTTATAGTGCATATCCTTTGTACTGAGATAATAAAGGAATTCAGAACTGCTAATTCCTGTTTACTTAAACATGTAATGGCTCTATCTATTTAGTGCTACAAGACACTAAAATAACGAAACAGTGAGCTTATACTCCCTGCTTTATGCTGAGTATCAGCTAAGAGTTTTTCACGGTACCAAAGATAATGGTGCCAATAGGTAATTGAACAACTGTAGGAGGCCTATATAGGGTCAAGGTTCATGAACTTCCAATCTGCACATTATACAAATAAGTTTCACTTTGCTTGAGGAAAAGCAAATTATCACGATGACTTCAAACAAACATCAACAACAAATTAACTGTATAATTTTTCGAAATATCAGCATAGCCATTGCATTGCCTTCAAAAGTGCTATCTTAGCTATGTGCAAGTTAACTGCATCTCTTCCAAAATATTTCTCACGTTATTAAAACCAAGTGATCTGATTCTGGTATGTCATGTCAATATATCTAACACAGATGTAGCACTCTTGAGAAGCAACTATACTAAGGACTACATTTTTTCCCACTTTTCCTTTCCTGAAATGAAAGAAACTAAGTCTTAGCCATGTGGGGACCAAGACAATTAATAGCCATGAGCTTACCATTTCTTAATGACAGTTCTTCTTTTACTGTCCTGGAGTCACTTGTGAACCACAGCTGAAAGCTGCTACTCCATAACTCCCTGTGTAAGTCAAAAAATGAAATTTCAGGTATTCAAATCAATGTTACCATATTTATCCTTTATAATCCTCAATGTTACCCTTTAAAATAATATATCATATGACATATACAACTTAAGAGAAAGCATTTTTCTCCCAAGATATAAAAGCATTTAATATCCAAATATCCTTCTAAGATTTTTTTAAAAATATTCTTTAGCTGTTTGCAACTCTACTCCATGGAGCACAATGAAAAGCAAGCCAGGCACAAAAGCCTGTTTGTATTTCTCACTTGAATGATCTGACATACTGGGAGGCTGTTTCTATTGTTTCTGAGCTTGCATCATAATAACAGAAATCAATTTAAGACAATGAACTTTTAACTTCACTTTCCCTTTCTATAGAGCAAAAGTGGCACAGCCAAGTTGGAAAAGTTTTAAATAATGAAAGCAACTGAAGCCTACATCACATACAATAGTGAAAGCTGAGATGTGAGATGGAGATGAAATCTAAAAGCTAATTAAATTCAACAGGAGCCTCTGAAAAGCAACATACCAGCTTAGCCTCCCATGCTAATATTTCGTTTTGAAAGATGCAATAAATGGAAGGCCTTTCATGGCTGCGCATTTCACAATGTGATCCACCAGTTAAACCTGAGAGGGGAGAGAGGGGAAAAAAGAATTAGATGCATGGATTACTGTACTGAATAGATGCCAAGGCCAAGATAAAAAGAATAGATAAGTTAGGGCTTCTGAGGAGCTAAATTTGAAGCCAACCAGCAAAACGGATTGAACCTTATTACCTCTAGTCACTGAGAAATTCCCTAGACAGTTGGATGTAATTTGAAAAGGTCAGAAAAAAATTCCTTCAAAGTATTATTGCTTCATGGTTTAAGGGTGTACATTTGTGAGATGCCAACTCTAATCATTTTTATTGATTGACTCTGGAGAGACAGACAGATGCATAGGAAGGCAAGACAGATGGATAAGACATATCCTACCTTTGTTTCCACTGCTAAAACATATCACAATATTAGGTAAGTTTTAATGTTAATTATTTTGGTTTGTCCTTTGTCATCGCTGAGAAGAATGCACCTTTTATCCTCTCAGTCAGAGGCAAAGAGGGGGGAAAACTGCATATCACTGAAAACTTATTACAATTTTTCATATTTGATATGAAAGTTCATTGAATTCCACATGAAACCGAAATATATAACTGAAACTCAGTAAAGCGTAAAACGATTTTCTAGACATTTTTAGGTATGCTCAGTTGATTTTTCTTTTCACCTAAAGGAGAGCAGTTTTCATCCCACAGATTATAAGAATGACCTTCAATATACTGACAGTACAAGCTTTGTTATCAATGTGGCTTGTCTGTGAAAAAAAAGAGAGAGAGAGAGAGAGAGAGAGAGAGGAAGAGAAAGAAAGAAAGAAAGAAAGAAAGAGCATCCCAATTAAATGCATTTAATTCTTTGACTTAGTATACACAGAAGCTTGTAATCAATACGAACATTTGCTAGCATTACAATTACAGTCAATTTTTTCCTCATGCAATTAAAATCAGAGAAGATTTAACACCACAAAGGCAGAATTATCCGCCCAACCCCTGGAAAAGTTTAATTAACATTAGATTTGCTTTTACTCAAAAGACATTCATCTTCCATTCATAATACAAACATCAGTATTCACTGTACCCTAGCTCTGAATGCACTGCAGAGGCAATTTTAATGGCTGTTAAAGTAGGACTGTGTGAGTTGCTCTACAGTATTATGTTTACCGAACCTGCCTGACAGCAGACAAACTGTTTCCACTTGGATAAGAAAGCCATTTCCATGCGGTCGTGTTCCCTCCCCTCAAGCCCTATACATTCAAAGCAACAAGAAATCACAGCAGAATTATTGAATATATACTCAATGCTATGGGATTTCATAGCTCTAAAGCAAATTGAAAAGGGTTATCATAGAATCATAGAATGCTTTAGGTTGGAAGGGACCTCCAGAGGTTAGCTGAACTGGGGAATATAAAGCTCAATTCTTCTATCAGAACTTGATACCTTCAACTGAAATGGGACTGGTCCTCCGTAGAAAAGATATGTTGATCTCTTAAAAATAACACTTGAACAATTTAGGAAGGTTTCAGAAAAACAGAAGTATATGTGCATATTTAGAAGTGAGGGTGGCTGGGAGAGGGAATGAAATTCTAGACTTAAAATAATTTAGACAACTTTATTACTCAAATACTGTCATATTCAGGATGATGCTGGAACAGAATGGAATTTAGCATTTTAAGATAACAGGTAAGTCATACACATGAACCCTCCAAGTTCAGTGGCCACATGAGAACACATGGGAACATCTTGATTTTTTATTCCTCTAACATTTTTTCAACAGAGAGATCAACATAAAAATTAAGGACTGTCTCTCTTCTGATCTTAAAGATAAGCTCATCAACCTGATCAATCTTTCTAGCAAAGAAAATGTCTGGATCATGAAAATAGAAGGATTTGCAAAAGAATATTCCTCCAATTTATTTGATACCATTTCTAACCTTACCATATGTTATTCCATCTTAGCAAGACTCTCACTTCTGTTATTTTTTTCCTCATCTCCTCAAGAGCAGCATAAGTTAAGGTATAAATTAAATTACAATTCATCCTACCAGAGGTACAAGAGAAGAACAGCAGGAATAAAAGAACTTCTGTTGCACTATTAGTAGATTCTGCTGTTTGAAGGACTTGAGTAGCACTAGAATAGACATGTTAGCTTGTCTTTAGATTCAGCAGCTCTATTTTCTGTGGTAAAGAAGATTCTGGTTTTTGTGTATTTTTTCCCCTTCTCCTTTTGCTGATCACTTCCTAATAGCAGCATGTGAAATTTCATTGAGCTTCCTGAAAGTGATGTTGCATGATCCTACTCATTGTCTTCTCTCCTGAATCAGTATGTTTAAAAAGCATTTAAATAAGGAAGAGAATGTCTTAAAGATATTTATCCCTCTTTGAGTCACCAATACGTGGGAGAAACTGAGGCTTTGATACGATAACCAGTTGTTGAAGCTTTACCTAGGGAAAGCCATACTGCCACCGTCTAACCCTCACACATTGGCACACTATTCTTCCTTTTTTGGTAGGAGGGTTTGCTTGCTATCTGTGAATTTTATGAGCCATAATGATGATAGAATGAATTACACAAAATTCAAACTTTTGCTAATTCTTGCCTTTTAACAATCATTGAATCAGACTATTTAAAAAGGTGAGATTTTTTAATTATTTCTAATCAGAACTGGATGTCCATTAAAAAAAATAAATCCTGTACTTCAAACACACAAGTTCTTTGGTTAGGTGCATAAATCATGCTTATCTCCTTGTTATCCTTGAAGTCTATAGCATTAGGATGCTACAAATTAGGATAGAGGTACCCCCTTTCTGTCTGTAATCAACTAATTTGAATGTGTCCTTCACTTCGGATGCAAAGCCTCCACCTCCCTACACATCTGATATAAAACTGAAAACACATTTCAGCCAGTCTCTTTGGGGAACATAAGGGATGAATAACAGGAATATTCCTGTTTCTGTTTTACAGAGTTAGGTGGTTATCCCTGCCCTCTTCAATTTCATTGATCAGCTACGACAGCCAAGCTACATCCTTCTAAAAATACTTAAAAAAAAAAATGATTACAGAGCTTTTCTCAGATACAACCCTAGTTATGAAAGAGCCCCACTTATTTCAGCCTTGCCCACATCAAGTTCCTCACCTATATAAGACACACAGAGCAATTAGCTAACTATTTTACAGACATCAGGAAAGCAATGGATTCAGGTTTAGAGTTGTAACTAGGACAAAACTAGGATAAGCAGAGCTAGCTAGTAGCTACCATTTTAATTATTTCCAAGGTATTCTAAGAGGTCCTCCTCTTTCAGGACAGAACATTTTTCAGTTTCTTATATCATGTTGGGGCAGCTAAAGCTGCTTTGTAGCTTCAGAATGGGTCAGTTGACATTTGCTAACAAGTAGCTCCATTTTAAAAAACACTCTGTGAAACGTGGAATTTGAATCTGTCATTAAATGCTGCACATAGAAATTGAAGTCCTCTCAAAAAAGACATACTTCATTTATTAGATGCAATGTTTATGTCTTAACTACAAACTCATTCTTTAGATAAGTTAGATAGTCTTAGAGACATAAGGAAAAAGCAGCTTGTGGACTTAATGTCTATGAAAGTACATTTTGCCAAAATCTCTGGTTTGAACACTGAATCAGCTTGCAGCTCTAATATAATTTAAATTAACTTCCAACAAATGAGGTTTGGAAATAATGAAATACAATTAAACTACTGTATGTTCTGCAGCAGAAGTAACAGTTTATACGTATTTAGTCAAAAGAAAGAATTTCTGTTGTTATTAAAGGCATTAATGAAAGGATCTCTAAAAATAGGTATGTACAACAATAATTTGTAACAGAAATTTCATCTCAGCATTTCAACTAGAAACTGAATGCTGCTTGATCATATGGAGAATGCAAACTGGAATGTCACTAACAGCTGCTAATGCATGAATTCTTGTGACTTTGCAAGATGAAAAGTGGAAATATCAGCAGTCATTTTAAAAGCATTCACTGAAACACAGCCCTTTGCAATTTGGGAATTGCATTTCAAACTTTATGTCTTCCAAATATTTTCTCAAGACCGATGTTTAACTCATCAGTCAGAAAAAAATCTTTCTTCAATGTACTATTGACTCCTATCCAAATTGTACAAACTACAAATAATTATTTAGGAAAACTGAATCAAAATTTTGTACATTTGTTTTTTATTATTAAAACTGATTTGGAACTTGGAACATATGGGAGAGTAAGCTACTTGGCTGCCCTACAAAATTAAAAAGGAGATGCAGCCAAGTTCCTCATGAAATTCATAATCTCACCAAGCAAAGTAAAGTTTATGTAATACAAAGCAGATATCAATATAAAATTAAAAAAAGAAACCTGTGGTAAGATGCACATCTTGTTCAGGCCTCAGACTTGAAGTTCATTCTGTGTTCAAATCTAAAAAATTAACTGTAATGTAATTTATAACAGCTATAATTAAAAAAAAATCTCTTTAAAACCAGGCTTTCTTTAATGTCTAATGCTGAACTTTGGAGTTTGATCATTTTATATTTTAATACAAATTAAATGAACTTTCTTTTGCCTTTGACTCAATTCTTCTCTAGCTAAATCAAAGTTATTGTGATTATAGTTATATTTTATCTTGAATTCTCTTTTTTTTGTCAGTTCACAGCCTCCAATCTTTCAATTATGTAAAATTTAATACGAGCCAGAATCAATTGCCAGGGCCATGAAATTATTTTACTTTTCACCATACAAACAAGAGTGGACATGTCTGCTGCCCTCAGGAGCCTTTCACAAAATTAAAAATTATGGTGTTTTGATTAGTTTTCTACTGCCCCTTGAAGTCTCGTGACATTTGATATTTGTTCATCTATTATACATTTGTCACTGACAAACAAACAGAAAGTTTAAAATGGTACTGTTGATATTTAAAGATCTTTATGCCTCTCTTCCATAACTCCCTAATTATATGATAGGATCATTATTATATGTATCTCAGTAATGCCCAGAGTCCTCAGCTGAGAATACTACATTGCAGTGCATGCTCAAACCTTTCAAACGCTTCTGCTTACTGTTAGAAATCTTCTAGACTACCTAGATTAAACAAAAGTTAGACATGTGGAAAAGAAAAAAAAGGGGAAAAAAATTACTTTCCTGATAACTTCTAAGGCTCTCCTCTCCTTTTCACACACAAAAACACATACACTTTTTAAAACAACTGAAAGATAGTTTACAGAGAAATATGTTGTTCATTTATATAACTAAGGGTTATATTATGTGATAGGGAAAGAATTTAGATTGTGCTTAGCACTTTACAACATTTAGAGCTCATGCAAGGAAAACTGAAGCAGTATGCATCTGAAAGAAAAAGTACAATCATTAGCAGAAACATTTTAAAAAGATACGATATAACTAAAAAAAGAAAAAGTCAGATAATAATGCTAAGATTTAGCTTTATATATGTGAGAGCTAATGAATCTGAAAGCAAATATTTTGTTCCACGGGGAATGTGTCAAAGGCTTCTTCTTTCTTTCCAAAAGTATAATTTCCATTCTCATACCCAGAGAGAAAATTAACATAAAAATGGTCTTTGATTTAAACACAGTCTGATACTACTCTGGAGACTAATAAGCATACAGCAAATTTGCATCTAATAAAAAAAACTTTTTGCAGGATATTTGTAAAAAGAAACTAGTAATTGAGGAAAAAATATTTAAATTTTGGAATGACAGTCACCCAAGGTGGAATTAATAGGAAAAAAAAAAAGAGTTGAGAGCTTTCATGTATTCTCTGTTAAAACTTCATGGCTATGAATTTTCCATGAAAATGCATGACTATGTATTTATGAATGTGTATACAAAATAAAGATAGAAGGAACACACTCACTATACTGTGAGTAAGAAACTATTCAGCTAGCCTGCTTTACTAGACAAAATGTACTTGAGATATTTTTGTTATGCAATTTTCATTTTGAAAATACGTGGACTTGAAAAAGTCACTATCCAAGCATTATTCACCTTGGAGTAGATATTCATCCAAATGGAATGGCATCAGTTTACCACAACATTAGAAGGCCATACTAACTTCATAACCACCCCATAGATCTCAGTTTGCCCATATCTGCATATTTGGGGAAGAATCTCACCCAAGTATGTAAACTGATCATTCTACTTCCCATTTCACATAGTTGATAATTGACTATCAATATAAACATTGTAACAAAGCAACAACTATTTATGAATGCCTCTAGTGATCAAATACTTAAATCACAGGATCTCTTCTGCCCTATCTTACATTAATGCTTTATTTGTTTCAGCTCTGTCTGAAATGGGCACTTGCTCAAGTACAGAAATATCATATTCAGATCCATGCATTTTCACACAAATGCACATATTTGCTAAAATAGAGGGCTGCATTGGGATCAATGGCCAAGTAGATGGAGAAAATGCAGTAATAATTGAGATTCTATTAGAGAAGATCTAGTGAGAGTGGAACTACATGAGGACTAAAAGACGACAAGTACTTTCAACTTAATATCATTGACAAAGATGCTAATAGACTGAAATGAGACTTTATTTAAATAGCTGAGTCCTCCGTTCTGAGCATTCCTCCCACACAGACATGGACAGCCATACAAAAAACAAAGTAACTGTAAATTGACAAAGACTCCTAACAGCTCTATTTTTCCTTCTCTTACTGTTCCATATGTCTTCAAGTTGAAAATAATTTTAGACTATAAGTGCACAGAATTGTAGTAATGAGAATGATAAATTCTTGGTGATGAGAATGACAGAAAAAAATCAGGAACTTCATTTCAAATTGTCGCCAAGACCAGTGACAGAAGAACGAAGAATTTTTTTGGTAGTTAATGAAGAAAACAGTCTCTATTTGAAGGAAGTTTGCAGATGATATATAGTTGCACTTACCTTTTTGGACATGCATTCTACTGTGGTGCCTCATAGTTTATACATGAAATAACTAACAGATAAAGAACAGTGGATGGATTCAGAGTAGAACAGAGGTGACAGTGTCAAGCAGAGAAAACCATTTGGAAAAGCTTACATTCAAAGTGAGTGCGATCTGAAATATCCAGAAGTAGTTGATTGAGTGGGTGTTTGCAAGGCTTTTTGAAATCCATGCTCATGACAAGACTCTTAGTTATTATTCACTACTGGTGCTAGTACTTCCAGATGTTTACTGCAACATACCAGGTTGATTGACTTTGATTTTTGTCTACACAAAGGTCTTTTTTAATCTCTGTATAATTATTTTTTTAATCAGATGCTAGTAGCATTAGCATACTATTAAAAATAAACAAGAGTACAGTACAGTTTGTATTAGGTCCAGTTAATAAGAGATTTATAAATCTATAAATACACTTTAGGGATGTTCTTCTTGCAGTGATATTATCCATACCTTTCGCATATCTCCTTTTTTAAACACCTGGCTAAAAGATCTTAAAGTAGAAGGGCAAGATTGTAAAAATTATCTAAATTGTATTACAAGAATAAGGAGACAGAAGGAGTTTCAGGAAAAATAAAAGCGCTAAAATGTATATAGGAACATGAATTATGTTTCTACTACAGAAACAGAAATTTGGCTAAAAGTAGAGGTAGCATCTTGGCTATAAAAGAAAAGGAATCTGAAGGAAGAAAAACATAGACCTTAGATAAGATCAGAACACTTAGCTTCTGAAATGCTCCTGGAAGAATAGTTTTTAATTTAAGAGACCTACATATCAACAGACACAGAGCTAGATTGATGTTATAAAGAGAAAGAACATTTTCTAAATTTTGCTACTATTTTGAGATTTGCAAAAAGCTTGGAAAACTAAAAAAATAACAATAAGTTGGTGACAGCAGAAACCTTGAATCCAGTAGAAATAACAAAACAGAGGGGATGACTATATATAATCACTCGAACTATTTACAAAGCCAGTGGTAGTATCCAGCAAAATAAAATGCTTCAACCTTTCTTCCAAGTCAACCTGATATTATAAGAACTAGAGTAATGTAGACTGCATGTGGCAAAAGAAAATCACACATGTATTTGGAGAGGAGATGAAGACAGTCTTTCTGCATGAGTCATCAGTCAGCCTTTCTGCTGTAAAGTCAAATGCAAATCAGTGCGATTTGGTGAGCAGGGAGTAAGACAAATTAGTTGAAAAAGGAGGCTATATAGATATATATGTGTGTGTGTGTGTGTGTATATATATATATACACACATATAGATATATATATATATGGAAAAGTGTTTTAAAGTGTTTCTGCTCTGGGATGGGCTCCAAATTCAGATGGGCAACTCTAACAACACTGTATGATGTGAGGATGTAAGTTGGTATTAAGTGAGGAAAAGCTAGGAATTCCTTTGCTTTTCTTCCTTTCATCTAGGTTTACCATTTGTAAGAGGTACATTTCATGAGAAGCAAATCTTTCATATACTTTAAGGGATGTTCTTGTTATAGTGATTACACCCATAGTTTTTACATATCTCTTGTTTTAAAGCAACTCAGCTGCCTTGCTCTCAAATGTATATATTTTCCATAGGAATATGATAACAACTCACTTTTACTGTTGCTGTTGAAAATTCTTTGTTAGAAATAATAACAAAACCATGGAAATTGGCATAACACTTATTTCTCCTATATGATCTTCTGCATCTTTCATGTTTTCGAGTTGACCACATATCTTGTAAGACACTGGCTAACTATGGAATTGCAGTACCAAATTTATATAACAAGACAGTGCAGTTTTATCCCAAGGTTTTATCCCCATATCCTATGCTGTTTCATAACTTTATTCAGCAATCCTGTGCACAAGTAATGGAATATGTAGTTTGGACACAACAGGTGACAGCTTTTGAGCATGAGAAGATAGCAAACACACCTTCAATTTGTTGCAATGGAAACGAATTCAATGTGATGCAATATCAGCTCTTCTAGATGTATCATGTAAATTCCCTGGGGGCAGCTTATCAGACAACCAAATCGTAAGTCATAGCTCTATAGTAACAGTATTTGGGTTCTGCCTGTTTTCAGTTCACCTGCTTTGTTGCCATTACTATGATGTCATGAAGCCCTTTCTTAAGGCTGAAAGCAGATGCAAAGGCATTTCTTTCTCACTGATTTTGAGATCCAGGAAGAAAGACTGAAGAAAGGCCACTGGAGAGATTTCTTGCATCAAGTGACTTCTTTCTCAGGACATTTTAAAAGGAAATTACATTAATTTCTTTGAAAAAATAAACTCTTTTAAACAAATGGATTAATCTACTCTTCCTTTCTTCCATCAGTCATTACCTGTCCAGAAGAACTTGTATATAAATCATTCATTACAGTACTTATTAGTAGAAACAATCATAGGGTGCAATTTCTCATGAAATTTTCAAGCTCCATCTTAAAACAGTTTGGATTTTTTTTACACTCTTTTCTCTACTCTTTGTTCCAGAACACGATAGTTCATTTATTCTTTCAGCTATATGCCTTATAAGCAAGTCAATCACTACTAAAGGTGGTAGAGTACACATTATATGTGCACTAGACATCATAAAAAGGTCTAGTATAACATTTTCTGACTCATCACTAGATCAAATCTCTGGACTGCAGAGACAACTCATAATATAGGATCACTGATTTTCCAGTTCTAATAGGATGAAGCAATTCTTTCATAAAAGTGATCCAGATCTTTGCCTTGTATCACGGTTGTTCTCCATTAGACTAAGTTAATTGTGAAATGAACAATGGAGCTACCTGTCACTGATTTATTTAGGACTATTTAAGCACAATATATTCCATCTGAAAAGTCTATGCCAGATTAAAACCTTCTGGTATAAAGTTTAGAAGCTTAGATAATGGCTTGCAGAAAATATGTCAATCAGCTCTACACATTAACTTACACAAAAATGGAGTGCCAAACCTTTTGAAAGGGGATATTGTGTTCCAAAAACTAAGTAATCAGGCTAAATTCTATTCACTAAATCTGCATTAATAGAGACAAGGGAGTTCTCCCATTGCAACGCACACACACACAAAGAAAAATCTCATGTTTATCTAGGTCTGAATATTTGACAACACTTTTTATAACTATAACTGTAGTCACCAATATAGAATTACAGCTATTACAAGTCTCTAGAGAAAGTTCCTGCAAGCACTGTCTAAATACAAAAAAAAACCCAGAATTTTACAACGGTTACTATTTTGGCACAGATAATTCAATACAGTGCTTATAATCTTTGCTTTGCATTTTGACAAGACATTATGGGAAAAGCTTCTGATGGAATTACTGAGTTTCACAGGGGAGCTGACCTCTGAACATTAAACTTTCGAGAAAAAGAAAGAATAAATGGATTGAAGAATGAAGATATGCAGTACCGATGATGATCTTTATTAAGAGCATGAGCTTATGCTAAAGTGTATTTTCTAAATATTATATTACATTCAAACAGATTTATAGTTTTGCATCCAACAAAATTATTGGAATAAAGGAGGGATGAAGCTGTATATCCAAATTTGTATGTTTATTTTAAATAAACTCATTTTGCATTTACTGTTGACAATTTAGTCTGATGTAATTAATACTTTTTCTGCATCAATTTGAAATACAAAGCACAGTATTATTATTCTTCCTATATCAAAAGCTGATACATTTGTTCTTGTTGCAAAATTAAAGATTTCTGTTGGTACAAAAGATCTCTGCTACTGCAATCTTTTTAACCCTTCTGTTTTTTGAGTGGGTTATACTTACTATCTAGTTTAATTAAATTTGCAAAATAGTTTGTTTATCTTCATTGTGGGAAAGTAGGTGGCTATAATTTGCAAATATATTGGTCAAAATTGACCATTTAGTTGATCTTGGCTGGCATGTTGTCAACACACACAATGAGTTCCTTCCTTCTCTGTCTCATAGACACACTTTTATATCTATCGACTCAAAAACGTCTCTACTAGAGTAAAATATTCACATTAATACAGGAAGCGATAGAGAAGAATCCCGGCCAACATCCCATCTGTTCTCATGAATTAAATTTAGAAATCATATGTAATATAGACATTTCTGTCTGAATATCATAAAGCCCTGACACATTCGGGCTTTCATTAAAAAGCTCTGAGATGTGACTTGAATAACAATCTGTCTTAGCTAATTAGTATTTTCAGTTTAGCATATTCACTTTCAGACGTATTGCTGTTTGCACATGGTAATTTAGGTAAACAGAGCCCATCCACAGCTGCATCAATTAACACTGCTAATCAAAACTGAATTCAGGTAATTAGGCACATTTATGCAAAAAGTGTGTAATTTGTGGGGAAAGCTAGATTCTTCAGTAATATTTCAATAAGTAGAATCCTCTTTTTGCAAATAAGACAAGGAAATAATGGTAAAACAGCTCTAACATATACACGATGCACACGCAGTGACAAATATCTAAATTAATCTCACTAATTGGTCTATATTTTGAGAAATTGGACTATACTTTTTCATATAAATGTTTTCCTCAATGCTTCTACATGCCGAAGTGGATTCATTTCTGACTAAAGGAATAGTGCATATTGAAGAGGGCTTAAGAAGTTAATATTTCCCCAAGAAATTTCAGAACTGTTGAGCATGATATTCTGACTTATTTTCAGTGAATTTTCAGTTGAGTTTCTTCAAAGGCTTATTTTGGCTTACTTTACATAAAGCTACTCGAAATTTCTCTCACTACCTTTTCTTAGAAGTATAAAGTAGCAAATACTAGGTTACTTCAATACTTTCCACCTTACACTACAAGCTTTGCAAGCTTTCCATCCCACTTACATAAAAAAGAAAGAAAAAAAGGACACCTCAAAAAAAAAAGACAAACAAAAATTAGTGTTTTTTTATAATGTAAAAAACTATACATTCATAATAGAATTTTCTTTTGTACTAAAATTCAAAGAAAATTGTTAATTTAACGATATATTCCCAGAATTTGCATAGGTAGCTACTGAAGTTATACCAGCTTAGCTGTTACGGACACTTTCAAAAGGCAACACAGTTTGAATGACAAAAACATTGCTGTCAATTTACAGCTAGTCTACCATAAAGTATAAGATTGACTAAAAAATAAATAAAAAAGTAAACATTTAAGAAAGCACCTAAGTCATTACTGTTTTCTAGCAGAAACCTGAAATGGATCTAGTTTATTATTCTCGTAAAAAATAAGACAAAACAGTTTTATCATCAAAATAGAAGATCCTTTTACTCAGATTAATACGTTGTATGTTCTGCCCTAGTTTATGGTTACTTCTGGGGAGAGGGAGATAAGTTTTCTTAATGTGAAAATTTGTACATGGAGTAGTTTTTGCTAAAACTTCACTGGGATATCTATTTATTTATTTATTACCACTTTAAAGATAAAATATAACCCCATAAGACTGTTGAAAGTTCATAGTGTATTTTGCAGTCAGACAGTACAGTTGGCTATGTGAATGATATTTTCTCTATTTGGAAAAGTGTGATTTGCTCTATTATGAGCAAATATATGAAAAATGCTTATCATATACTGTAGTTAAAAGGGTACCAAGTCTCCAATTTTCACTTAGCTATTGGCAGAGTAGAATATTGCTTAACTGTATTTATGTATTCTGAAGTGCATCGTATCCAAGCAGAGAGTTCAGAAGGGGAAAAAGAAAGCCCACTGTGGAAGAAATTGAATTTTTAAGCATTTTCTATTCAAATAACCACAATGGCTACTGCTAAGACAGCTATACATTAGAATTATGAACAAGACAATTTATAAACAATAAACTTAAAAGTTTGTATGGCTCCCTATGCCATCCTTGCTGCAGTGGAAAAATGACATTATAACGTCACCTCTTTTCTACTCCGCTGCAGTGTGTTGCAAGAGAGAAGCAACTGTCCAATCTCTCAAATGACTTATTTACACTGAGATATTGTGAATATTATAGAAATAGTCTTTGATTACTTATCTTTAAAAGAATTTCATTTGCTTGATAAATGCTTTACTGAAGGGACAAAACAGAAATTTTATTCACTAACAGTGCTTTACTTAGATATTATACTCTGTAGGATGAGAACACAGTGATAAAATGCCAGCCCCCATCTCTAATTGTCAGCATTTTTTCCTAAAGTAAAGCCATTTAATAAATATTCTGACAGAACTTTCAGAACTTTCAGAAATACTATTCTGCCTTGTCTCTTGCCCGACTACGTCAATTAATATAAACAAACATCTCTTGGAACACATACATAGCATCCATCATTACTTCAGAATGAATTTCCCTGATGCTCCACCCATTTGGAAACTTTACATAATGTATCATCATTCATTGCAGCTTAAATTTTTAATCTCATGTTAAAGTTTAATAAATGCATGGCAGTATAGCTGGTATCATGCAACTGCTTAATAGATACTTCAAAAAAGAAAATATGATGTGAAAGTTGGTCAGTACAATACAATTTCTCACATTTGCAGCACGATTCTTTTTCCTCCTCTCCTGCACTGCTTTGACTTAAAATATGTAGAGGATGGTAACATTTAACAGGCAAAAGTGTTGGATGTTGTATATGTCATAATATTTTAAAGTAAGGTAGACCTTCGATAAAAAGAAATATTGTATTATATTTTTTCTCAATATAAAAAGGCATGTTATATGCACTAAAAAGCATTCTAGTTCTAGCAAGGTTCATATTCGTTCTCCACATACAAACTGCATTTTGTTAATAGTAACAAAAATTGTTGAAATGGTTCAAGCCCCGAATGTTCATAAAGTTAAATGAGTACATACCAAATATTTAATGTTTGAAGAATGCAGAAAAGACAGCAGAAGCAAGAGCCCATAGCACATAATTAGTACACTACACCTTACTGAAAAAATAGTATTGAAAAAAAAAAGTAGTAAAATGAAGTGCTGATTCCATAGTTCACAATCAGGCAGAGATCCCTTTGGCTAATGGATCTTTTTGTTAAACATCTTACTAATCCAAGCCTCAAGGTATAAAATCAGTACCCTGGAGGATCCCCTCTATACTTTTGCCAGCTGTTCCATTTAGGTCACCCCATCACAAGTTTAGCTTTTATCTATTCCTCACTTTCTTCACTTGGTCCCAGAGCTGAAGCCGATCTCTAAAGGCTGTTTAAAGGCCGTTTAAAGTGTAAATGAAAAGACTAAAGTGAGCTACTACTTCAAATTCCTTGTTTTCTAAGCTACAATTCCTTGGACTTTGTACCTTGACAGATGCAACAGGAAGTCATCTGTAATGAAAAGTGAGGGGGAAGAGGAGTATGGAATATGAACTGCACATTCATTATCATTTTAATATTTTGCAGTCTTGTGAAAGGATAGGAAATTTTAGTAGGCAGGACACCCACTCACTTAAGACCAAACAGTTGCAATAACACTGTTCATCAATCTGATTCCCAGTAGTGCTATCCCTGGCATGCAAGGAGAAGGCTTGAGAGCTGGCATGCAAGGAAGAGGCAGAGAGCCATTTTATATCATCTCAGCTTGTCAGGGAGAGGTGGAGTTGGCAAAAATGATCTAGGGGGTTTATCCAGTGCATTGTATGCCAAAGATCAAAAAACAGCACTCTGTAGAGATCTGCTCCATTTGTCTCCCTCCTCGGGCTATCAAATGAAGCAAGGAGACATTAAGGCTATAAGCTTATTTATGCACCAGTTGAACCTGAACAAGGCCACATTTAATTTATACTTTCTGCAACTTTGGTAGAAGGCTGATGTAACCATGTTCACATCAGAAAGATGTGAATTTAAAATGAATCTGATTATAATGGTTCTAGTTTGTATAAAATTAAGCCCTCAGAGATTCCTTATAGTCCACCAGAACTATTTTTAGACAGTAAATTGTTTTTATAATAACATACAGACCTCTTACTTGGGGAAAATTCAGCATAATTCATTATAAAACAAATAACTGTTCTGCCATTCACTTTTATTTTAAAACAAAATAAGAGCAAGGTAGATACCTTGGAAGGGATTTTCAAACATCCAACTTTAATGAAAAGTTCTTAAAAATGCAGTGAGCATATCACTTAGGTCTCTTCAATTTAATGCTAATTAATAATGTTTGCACACACGCATAACTAACTGTAGTATGAAACACAGGTATAAAAGCTATCGGAAATTAACTCAGAGACTTCCAAGATTTTCAAAGTCTGTTCAGTAGCATATCCATAGCCACTCTGCTGGCCATCTGCATGGCTTTATGTACACATGAATCCCATGGGTTTTAGTGAATGACAGAGACTGTGGCCTAATCATACAGTCAGTACTACCTCCAACCTAAGAAATTACTTGTACATCCTTTCTTCTAAAAGCTGGAATGAAAGCGTTTAAGCAGTGGAACAGAAGAATTCCAGCGCTAACATTAAACATCTCCTGAGGAAGTGTTCTGCCAGTCAAAACCCAAAGTTTCGACATGTCACAAGGATGTCTTCTCAATTTTAAGGAAAACAAAACAAAAAAAAAGCACACACAGATATATGAAACAACATATAACCCTGCAGCAGCTCATATAGGTAAGTATATACAAGAGGAATACTTGCCTAAATTGAACGGCTTGGTCCTGTAAGCTTTCCCCAGCTCAAATTCCACATTAGCAGATAAAGCAGAGCAGCACCGTTTCTTATTGCTTACCTCAGTGAGGTGTTCTCATACACTTCGGCGGCCATTCCGGCATGCAAGGACTGGCTTCCTGCAGCTGCCTTTAAACTCAGCATTCCTGTGTGGTGGCTGCTCCAGCAGTGACGAGCCGGGGGAAGTCAGGTTGCCACTGACCAGTCCTACCAGAGACCAATCACACGCCGTCTGCAATCACATCGCACTGAGTGCAAGAAGGAAAATTGAAACATTTTTTTCTCTTACACTTGAATGACATAGCACACGGTTTTGTGTTTGCATTTAAATTGGACAGAATAATTTAGCACTGGCTTTTAATTTCAGAAGGGTTAATCACCTCAGCAAAGGTCAATCAAACTTTAATCTCCAATAAAATTGCAGTAGCTTCAGTCACCTGCAGGACATTTATTATATTCTTATTTCCATGCAAAAGAATGCATCACTAATCTTCTGACTCTTTACATTAGCACATTTGCCATTAACATTTTACTAAAATTATTAATTCCTCTAAAACTATTAGAAGAGCTCATTTCTGCACATCTCAGAAGATAATCCTGTTAAAAACCAGCCACATCTACTGTGACATTGCTTTAGTTGTCTACTCTAATCCTCACAACCGTTTGATACTCCAACTGAGTTCTAACAATGCACAGTCTCAATTACACAAAATATTACATGGTTTAGTTCAAAACAACAATATACTGTTTTAGTAACTTAATCTTCCCTATTGTCTGCAAATACAATACAAATCTATTTTGCCACTATTCACAGCATTTTCTATTCCAAAAAAAATATTGATTTTGAACACTGTCTAGCTGCTCTTTAAAAGCAGTACATTTACAAGGATAAGTTAGAACCCATAATCTGTTACTGATGATTTTTATGGTCTGGAGAAAAGTATTTCCCTGCAAAACAAGTCTCTTTTAAGGCACAAGATATTAAGAAAGAAAGAACGAAAGAAAAAAATAAAAAGAGAAATTATTTCAGTTGGCATTTCCAATTTAGTTAACTAATTAAAAACAATGCATCTGAATAAATTGGACCGAGAGCTGTAAAATCTCTCTGAAAAAATCTGAATTAGAATTAGCTTAACATTATCAACACATTATCATCTGTTAAAACCTTTCAAATGGCTCAACTCCAAACAGAAAACTGTAAAATAGAAAAGAGCACATCCCCAAAATATTTTAAATAAACACCAGCTACATTAGCAATACATTTCTCCAGACATCTACTGTAAGAATTTAATCTGAATGCTCGGAACTATTTTACCTGCAGAGATACAAAGAAGAGCACCAGAACGTTCATGGAGAGCTCACTGCAGAACTGAAGCACAACCGCAAAGAATTCGCTTCCCCAAATTTTAGAAACAGGTACCAAAAAGTTGATATTACTTGGGCAGAAAAATACTAATCAGCCCAAAACAAAAGGGTCTCCCTTGCTCTCTGACTATGGCTCTATTAACCCCTGTTAGAAACAGAAGGAATCTTCATATGCTATCTCGTTTATATTTAAAACAGATATTTTTTTTAGCCATAATAACATTTTGACATACCGTAATGTAAATAAACTGCGCTTTCCCATCCCAATATTTCCTTCTCTGTCTCTCTCTGTCTCTCTCTCTGTCTCCGTCTCTCTCCTCTTTTTGTTTTAATATATGGCACACAGACAGACACACGCCCCCGTCACTGTCAATATGCACACTCATTAGCAATATGTCAGGCTGGCATTTTCAACACATACTCCAGAGCATAGCTGAACTACCACGCAGAGCACACACACGTAAAAATACAATTGCAGGGAAGAAGAGCTCAGCGGAATCATTTTTAACTTGGAAAACTATGTGCAGGTACAAAGGAATAACTGAAATTCTCAGACAGTATTTTATAAAGGGGATGCGAAGTGGCTTCCCAGGTAACAGAACTGACATTGCTTTCATATTTCAAGCACATACACACACACACACACAAATATACATATACAAATATACGTATATAAACATGAATATTTTAGCAGGATGCTTTAACACTGAATTGTAAGTGCAGAATTATTGTCTTTTCCTGCTTCTTTTCACCCTCTAAATTATATTCTGACTTACACTAATGAACCGAGGCAGGCAAAATATAAACCTGAACTGAACTACCTAGAATATAAACTGTCAACATTCGTAATTGCTAGAACGGAGAAAATTAGCAATAAAAACAACTCCATCTGTATTTTTTTCTTGCAAGAAACATTGCATAAGACAATGAAGAACAGTTAGAAAGGCTGCACAGTGCTGAACCAGGAGTTGCAATACTCGCCATTCCATGCACCGATAAAACATATTTTAGATTGGTATTATAACTGCTTTACAATACTGCAAAATAGCTTTCCACAGCCCCCTGAAGTGAAGGACACCCTCAAAGGACCATTTACTTCATTCCCCCAAAGAACCGGCACAGGAAAACGGCACAGGGAGAGCAGCATACCTTTAGTTATACCCAGGAACGACTTCCCAGCGCATCTACATGGTCCTGCAGCTCCACTAGTACAAAACTCGACACTGCAGGGCTTGTGATCTTGGTGACAATGGCATCACACTGCTGGCAATTTTTTCGATTAAACTTCTCAGACATCGTAGCAACTTTGTTAATTATGATATTAGCCAGCTGGCGGGTACAATCAATCATCCGCTGTAAGAAAGCCAGACAAAGAGACATCTAATCATTGCAACCAGAGCAGATAAATTTTGTTCCTTTCTTATACGTGTCACAGATTCTATCCCTCCTGACCCTCTACACAGCTATCGACTGTCAAATTTAGATTCAGCAAGCTCCCAGCTTTCCTTTATCCCTGCCTTAGATCTGAAACTCCTGGTTATCAGGAAGACAAGCGTCACCAGCTGTCTCGGAACAGGAAGGCAATCAGGTGAATAGTACTTATTATCTTTCATTGCTTTCTGAGGAGTGACAAGATTGATTTTGGACTAAAATGCATCCAGATTTCAAACACAGTTGCTAGAGCTTCCAGTCCAGAATGGGGTGCATATGTAAAACTACAGGGAGGAGATTCAACCCCAACCTTTATTAATGCTGCAGACTAAAAGTTTGATTTTTTTTCTTTTTGATTTTTTTTTCACAGATGCACTGGATATTCCCTTATTCCAGGCCTCCTTCCCCCCACCTCAAAAATCAAGCTAGGCAAGCTGACTACACTGTTACACAGGGGACTGTGTTTCACAGTTGGATAGTCTTAATTGGGCCCACAGAAGCAGTTAGCTACCATTAAAGGCTGCTCTGTATACATCTTCCTCTCAACGAGTCTGATAGTCTATAAATCCCAACTAGTGAAGGCTTCGCTTAGAGAAGGTTAAAAATGCAAATAAATGACGAGCCCATAATATAAAAACACTCTAAGAAAATTTCAGCTGAAAATTCAGTTAATTTCAGTGGCATTTTTTTAAAAAAGCAATATGTTTGGGCTCTTTATTTAATACAGAAAGTACAGAATTGGACAACACTTTTTTCAGCTTTAAGACTTCTTTTTTAACAAAATACATGGTAATTCATATCAAGTAGAAACAAAGGATTCTACAGAATGAAAGCCATCACAATAAGGAAATCCAATTAAAAAACTGTACATTTTAAAATGGCTGGTGACAATTCCACTGAACACATTAGAGCAGAGTACTTTAATCAATTAATATTAAATCATAATGAAATGTACATTTTTTTTAAGAACATTTTTGGATCCATGATATAGAGATTGCTTTTCCAAAACTGTACTTTGCAAGCAATGCAATCTTATCCTTTCTTCACTTTAATTCAAGGCTAGTTTCATGTTGGTAATGTTGATATCCAAGAATACTGTCCACATTCATATATACCATATTTTAGTCACAAGCAAAAAAGATGTTCGGAATTTGGCAGCACAAGATTATTCCTGTTTTTAATAAATCCTTTGGAAGTAATACTTTTTTTCTTGAGTGTTTTCACATAATAATTCAGATAAAATTTTCACACTTTCTTGAAAACCAAATGGGAAATAGCGACAGCTAGAAAACAGCAGCTTGTGGGAGTATCCATTATACCCTGACTGCCCTCCCTTGAAATTATAGTGTTTCCAGAATTTGCTTTGCCTTTCAGAAGTCACAAATTTTGCCTTTATGTAACTGTCTCATTAGGAAAATCTATGGGGCCAAAAACAGTGATCATTATGGTGTTCAATATTGGTCAAAACATAGACTGATTGTTTTCTGATACTTGTTGGAAAGATTGCTGCCAGGAGAATAGATCACATCCTCAAAAATACTACAGAAGTGCACTCCACTTAGGGAATGTCATCACTGCAGTCATTTTGAATGACTAAGTATTCACAGAGATTCTAAGGCAGATATTGAAGATTATGCCAGTTCTGTGCTGCTTTCCCTACCCAATTTTTCAAGGAGTTTAAAGATAACTGAAGTATATCTACACCACACTATCACCAATGCAAAGACCAGTATAGCTGCAGAAAGCTCAGTCTTGGCTAACTGAACTGACTAATTCACTTTTTAAAAATATTTTCAATGAACAGGATTTTACTCTGAAGGAAGGAATTTGTGCATTATTCCTCCTCCACATTTTTTTCTAATACTATTCTTGGATTACATCCTGCTTTTTCAGATACTATTGAAAAATGAAGAAATTGTCTTGATCTCACCATAGAGCTTTAAGGCAAGATGAAATAACCTAGTGTAACAAATGAATAAGGGACCTGGGAAGCATGTAGTAAGAGTGGCACCATGTACAATAGATTCCATTTTTTTCTCCTTTCTTTTTTTTTCTAGAGGGTGAGCCAAATGCATCAAATACATAAGCCTGTCCATAGCTGTATCTCCAGTCAGTTACCAGTATGGACCTGATAAGGTTTCTGAGCTGTCACAGCAGATCTGAGCTCATGGATCTGGAAAACAAACCGGATAGTATCTGACAGGTATATGACAGGTTCATATTGAAAGATATTTAAGAGCAGCCTGAAAGAAGGTTGAAATTTGGTACTCGGACATCACTTACACTTGGCTGTTTTCTGTAAATGTCAGGCTTCTCTTTCTCTTTTTCTCTCTCTCACTAACACCTTTTCTTTTTCATTACTTCAGAATTCACCTTAAAGAATGGGATTAATCTCACCTAGCCTCGGCTATTTATAAACAAGGTAGCTAGGCTGGTCATTTATGTTCTCCTGTATCGCCAATAGGATGAGGGAGAGTGAGACAGGGATCTCCTGATCATGAGTCATTATTTGGGTGCAGTGACTCATCCACTGAACTCTCTCTGCTTGTACATAACAGGTCTGAATTCAGTGTTAACTGTACTTTGAACAAGACTATTTGACCTCCTGACATCTCTTTTGACCTGAATTATTCTATTAATACATGAATTGACTGAGCTAATAAAGAAAAATCAATAGAGATGACAAGAGTTATATGAGATGAACCCCACTCTCTATTTGTAACTCTCACAGGAGGGTAAAGAAGCTCCTCTGGGTAGTCTGGATCTCCTTAAAACATTTTGAAAAAAGCATCAATTTTCCCTCCTTTTTTTGTGTCTGTTCCTTCGTTTTCCCCCATTGACACATAAAGATGAGAACTACCTAGTCATCTATATAGGTTCTGAGAAACAAAAACATCTCTAAACTTCTTCACTAAGAAGCCAGAGCAGAAAGGCCTTGGTGGACATGTTTGACACAAAAGGAGAAAGGTGAACAGTAAAGAAAAAGAAAAAGAAGGTCAGGGAAAAGAAAAAAAATATCCTTAGCAAGGAGGTATGTGCAGCCAAGGACAAGCAAAAGTTAGCCTAGTGTATGTCCAATTTAAAATATACATATATATATAAACTGCATCATAATAATGGCGGTCCAGTTTCAAAGAGAAAGTTTACCCTGGTAAAGACAAGATTATCCCAAGCTTTTCACAAGATCTTTCGCATTCACAGAGAAAAGAAAATAATCATAAAAGATAAAAAGAAAAAAGATCCCTTACAGTCTATTCTCTTCCGTGATTTCTTCTCCATGTTTTAAGATCCAAAGCAAAATATATTTTTTCAATATTTTGATCCGTATAATCATCAGAATTGTACTGCACAATGCCATAGTGGCAAAAACCATTTAGTTATCAAATTACATATACATACTAAGCCATACTATAAAAATGTCCATCTCAAAAACTTTCCGTTTGTACTCCAGTAAATCTTTCAAATCTTCTACTCGGCACTTCACTACAGAAAATTAAGTGAAATTAAGCGATAATATATGTAAATCATATATTTAAAATAAGGGACAATGTAATGAAAGGAATACTTTTCACACTGTAATCCTCTGGGCTTTTAAATTAACTTTTAATGTTCAGCGGCTGCCAATTAATAAGGAGCCTGCACGTCTGACTGCTGCAACACACAAACGAGGAGAAGGAAAGGAGCAACATGAAGGCATGAAGCCAATGCAAGGAGGTGCACGGATGCTGGCTGGCACATTTAGGGGAACACTTGTGGCAGCTTGTGAATTTGAGAAGCTCCATCCCTCTGTGGCAAATCTCTTTCTGAAATCAGGGTATCTGAGCACTCAGTGATACAGTGACCCTCTTACTCACTGATTGCCTCCTCATTCTGAAAAAGAACATATGTAGCTACAGACATACAGCTTATGGTATAGTTTTTCAATTTGGCACATCATATGCATCAAAAAATAGGCAAGGATTTACTTTATTTTATTTTTAGCAGTGCAAATAGAGAGTCAGCCTGCATCATAAACATGCACATGTACTATACTGAACAGAATGAAACCACCAATTTTCACAAGGCAGAATGATGTTTGCCAAGGTCAAACGTAGCTTCTTGGGTCAGAAGCTCCACAAGGCAGATGTGAAAAGGCCAAATGTTGCATTAATTTTTAGCACAGAATGAGCAGAGGAAAAATAACAGTATATAGTGAGAAAAATAATTATGTTTACATTCTTTTTAGCAAGAAAGTTTAGCAAGAAAGAAAGGTACTAACAGACTTTTTCTCCTCCTGCACCTTTCATTATAACCGATAGACTTGATTTTATTTTGCTATGCTATTAGTAGTATACATGAACCAAAGTTACTGACTGGTTCTCATGCATACATATATATAGATGTATCTATATATAAAAACATACACACACCCACCCTATCTCCTCATAAATGGCAGGAACAGATATACTGCTGAAATACCAGCATCTTGTCCTTGATAGTGGCCAGGAGTGGGTGTCCAAGAAGATTAAGGATAAGTACAGAGCATGGAGCATGGTTTTCCCCAGGATACCCCCACAGCATCAGAAGTTTACTTTGTACATGTTGCATCAGCAGAGGCATCATACAGCACAAAAGGAAAGCTTTCAAGACAGTTTTCCTATGACCCAGAACAACAAAATCAGTGTCAACCATGCGTGATTTGATAACTAACATCACACTTGTACAGCAAGGATTAAGAAACCGAAAATTACAGATATATTCCATGGGAAGGGAAGGGAAGGGAAGGGAAGGGAAGGGAAGGGAAGAGGGAAGGGAAGAAGGAAAGAAGGCAGGGAGAGAGGGAGGGGGAAAGAAAGAGAGAGAGCGAGAGAGAGAGCGAGAGAGAGAGAGAAAGAAAGAAAGAAAGAAAGAAAGAAAGAAAGAAAGAAAGAAAGAAAGAAAGAAAGAAAGAAAG
>JAUBOD010000502.1:896517-918259 GCA_032353885.1 Nothura maculosa
AAGAAAGAAAGAAAGAAAGAAAGAAAGAAAGAAAGAAAGAAAGAAAGAAAGAAAGAAAGAAAGAAAGAAAGAAAACAGGTCATTCATTCACATTCAAACTGCAAAGCATCTGCAGTTCTCACTTAAAGAGTTTTCTTTGTGCCATTCAGTAAAAAGAGACACTAAAAAACTTGTATCACATTCATGGGAAGATTTCTCCATGTGAAAAGAAGATGGTCAAAGAGGCCCTCACTGGGTCAAGCCAGACATCTGAGTCCAATGGCTCCCAGAATAGGCAATAGTTCTTGTCATGAAGGGAGGATTTGCACAATTTTTCAAGAAATTAGTATGCATAAATTAATTTCCACAATTTTGTGGTTCAGAAACCTCTTCTGAAGCCTGATGGCTGTTGTGAGCAAAGAGTTCCCACCTGCAGTAAACTGCAATGAATTACTTTACAGTTACAGGAAACACATAGAGTGAAATGAGAACTGAATTAAATATATTTTACAAAGAGGAAGTCAAAATGTGTTGAAGAAAATATACTGTGTGGTTAGAGTAATGTAAACTTTTTTAGATTATATTGTGCGTATTTTTAATGTATCATTTAATATTTTTTCCAAAAATAAAGAATCATTTACAAATGAAGTATCCTCCTATAAGAATTCAAAGCATGTCAAATAGCCACAATGTGTCAGAAAAAAATTCTGATATGTAGCACATTAAAAGGTGTGATATTCAAAACAAATCAAAAAAATGGAACATCTAGACCATAAGAAATAAATAATGAAAAAGGCCATCTCAGATTGTCAGTTTGTAATTCATTCTTTAAATAAAATTAAAAGAGTTAATCTAGTTACACTGTGAGTCTAGACTCTCCAAAGATAGGTTTCAAATCATAAAACTGTCCAATGTGGACATTTAGAATTTTAATAATTTTCAAGATTTTCTTAATGAGCTTCTTTCAATACAATTAGCTAATTTCCTGACAGATAATGCTTTACACCTGATTAATTTCAGAGCAGTTAAAAGGCAGTAGCTCCAAAGGCAAATAAAAAATGCAAGACAGGAAGGCCAAGTCAGTAATCATTTACTTCAAAGTCTCAATTTCTTTCCTATAAATTTTAAAACTGAACTCTATATCAGTTGGCATATTTGCAATTTTCAACAACTCAAGATAGCACGCTTTTCAGAGGCTTCTGTCAAGTAGCACCTAAAATAAGAGGGTCTAACAATCAAAGAAACGTAGTTGGGAAAAATAAATGTTTTTTACACCATGTACACATTTTCTTTTTTGTAGCAGCAGCGGGTGTAATTGCATTCTATAAATTAAGGTCCTTTTACTACTCCATTACAGAAATTACTGTTGCGATCAGTGGCTACCTGTGCCACAGTAAACTCAAGCCTCACATTAGTCATTTCCTGCGGCATTTAATCGATGTTAGAAATACACATGCCACAAAGTCTTGCAACAAGGAATACACAACTAGGTTGCATGCATGTCATGGAAGTTTTCAAAGTTTGCCAAACCAACAGGGCTAGCCAAGCCTTGTGGATGTTTACACCCACTCTACATGCAGTAAAATTTATCAAATCACTTGTAAGCAAAGACTCCTTAATATTTTAGCTGTTGCGGACCAAAAGCAATCTCCTTCACTTGAAAATGTTCATATCCAGCATTAATGATAGCTAGAAAAATTAATTTGCTGCTATCACTTAAAATTCAACACTGATTTTAATTTTGCTGAGAATAATAATCATTTAAAAGGAATTGAATAAGTGTTAGAATAAAAACATCACTTCAAAATACTTCATTGATAGCATTAGTTGGGCAAAAAGTATAATCTAAATGCACCTTTTTTTCATTGGGATGGGGAGTAATGTTTTATTGGTTAACATATTTAAATTAAAAACAAATAGCAATAGCCTACCACTTAACTGAGCTACATCACAAAATGTCCGATATCTTTAATCAAAACTGCTCCAAGCAGCATAGATCCGCATTTTAAACCCACATTTCAGAAAAAAAGTATATCTGACTAATAGCACTTAAGGAGCTACTTAATTTTAAGCAGGAGCTTAAATACTGCCCCTAGCAGGGATAAGTTTAAGTATATGTTCATGTGTTAAGCTGTTATAGCTCTAAACCTCAAGAAAGTACTGCATTACACCTGTTTTGTGCAATACTGTTCAGTGTTGCTGTAGTTCAGGTTTTGATACAGGATAGGAAGCTTCTCCAAATGTATATAGTGTCACAAATTCTGATTCTTACTTATTTCATCTGTTTATCCAATATAATATACTAGACACAGTAATTTGCAAGTTGTTAAAGAAGCGCATGTATCTCACTTCAGTATTCTGATCAAGTCTCTAAAATGTTAAGTGCCAACTCTAAATAACCATGGCTGTCCAAGTCTTTGCCTGTATTTTTAAATGGCCGTACCAATTTAATTATCATTATGTTAAAGTTTCGCAGTTGAGTTCATTGCACATGAAAAGGCATGCCAAAAAAGAACAAAGTAAAATTGATAGATTAGAGTGAAAAAAATAAGAAATAAAATAAGAAATAAAGCACTAGCTAGGAGTTAGGAAGATCATGCATTAAGATGAAAGATGAAACAGATGCAATACACAGCAAAGATCAAAGAGCTCCATCAATTCATTCTGAGAGTCAAAATCCAGCTGAGCATGGGAGCCCTGTCCGCATAATAAGAAAGGTTGACTAAAACATAAGGATTAAACAGATGAGCTGTCTCCAGTGAATGTACGGCACAGGAAGCCCTGCTGAGCCACTTGTAAAGACACTTTGGAATTGTACACCTGCTACTCCACAGTGAAACCTACAGGAAGGCAGTCTGCAATGGGAAAAAGAAAATCCACTAATGGACTAAATAGCTATCCTTAAGAGAGAAAGAAAGAGAAAGAAAAAAAAAATTAAGAAAATGACAGCTAACTGATTTGCTATTCCCCTTCCCTTTAGTTTATTTACCAAAAATTTCCAGGAATACCAAACATACAAATTGTTACTACCAACTTCTCGTCCTCTTGAAATGTGAGAAATATTTTACAGTCTACTTGAAGTATGAACACAACCATGCATACATAACAGAATCAGCCTAAAACTCTCAGTGGAAATATCTGTGGTAATTTACTAGTTTTGAATCTATTTTGTGTTCTATCACTCATATTGAACAGCCACACTCCAATAACTTCAGCACTGCAGGATTAAATAATTTTGAAGGTCACTAAAACTGACAGTACTTCAACTGATGGCATTTTAAGTAAATCTTCCTGTGTCTTGTCTTACTCATCAGGCAGATGGGGATGCTGATATTTCTGTAATCAGAAATGTTTGGTAATGGTTAGTCACTTTGCTCAGATCTTTTCATCATTAGCAAAAGAAGAAAAAAAAAGGAGGAAAAAAGCGCTAAACAAGGCGAGAAACACTATACAAGTGAGAGCCAAAATTAAATAATTAAATTAATTTTATTATTAAGGTAAAATCCTTTAAAAAAAAAAAGGTAATTTACCTCAAGGTAAATTAAGGTAATTAAGGTGTTGTGTATTTGGCCTTAAACACCACCATTGTATATGGAGGAAAAATGTACCGATCACAGTCACTTCAATACATGAAGCAGCCAAAATGTGGAGGAATTTCTAAATGTGTGCTGTGCAATACATTATTAAAAGGAATAGATAAGGAAACCCCCACACCACAAGACGGTAAACCATAGCTTAAGATAAAAATCAGCAAACAGAGTTAATTGAACATAAATTTGCTTGAAAGTTTCTTAAGGCTCTGTTTTCTGCTAGATGTTCATTTAATGCCAACTGCTTGGTGGTTCTTCATTTATTTATTTTTAAGTAAGCATTACTAACCTGCTTGTCCCACAAATGTTATTTACAATCACATCTTTTAATCTTGTTTTAGTTGACAGGACAATCTCTTCATGGATCTGGGCAGAGCTGATATATTTGATTTTCAGGTTATCTGCTGCCTGCAGATACAAGCACTTTGATTGTTTACAATGAAGGAGTAATTGGTAACAGTTAAATAACTCCAGAGACTGATTTAAAAGCCCTTCACTAACTCCATGAATGCAGGGTTTCATGTCACAGGTCCTAATTTAGCTAAATTCTTATAGATTTCATTATATTAAAAAAAAACTTTTCAAAGTGGAAATTTAAAAAGCAAGCATTTTTCAATTATCTTTTTCTTTGGAAAAATCATTTCCAAAATTACTTGCACAAATGAATTTGCACAGCACAGCTTTAAGTGCAATTTCTAGAGTCTTTTTTTTTCCACACTAAACCAAAGTGGGAACATTAAAACAAAATTCAGCAAATAGTCCAATCAAGGATTTCAGATGGTGTTTCATTGATAAAATATTTCTTACTTGTTGCATATGTTCAAGCTGTGTATGATATTTTTAAAAAATCTTCTAGAGACATTTTCCTAGCATAAGGAGTCAAAAGAAATTACTCAAAACAAATTAGAGTTATTTTCTGTTTCACAGAGCACATTTTAACTTTTCAGATACCATTTTAAGATCACTGAATTTTACTGCTTTGCAAAATAGGGTGAAAGTACAGTAAAAAAATACCAATTTAAAAAAAGTATTGTTGAAGAATACAATGTGTGTCAAGGTCAAGGACACTATTTTCCTATGTTCTCACTCTGAATTTTGTCCTATGCTGTCTGGTGTAACTCAGGTCTCTTATTTGAGTGACCTGAATTGCACCAGATTGTCCAATAAAAAATATTAAATATTTTCTGGAATATTTTCATCATGTTTTCCATAAAGGCAGCACGCAGAAGGCCCTATGGTAGGTTCTGGGGTAAGGCAGACAGCGGTCAGCACAGTTTAGAGAGCTAGACCCAATTACACAGACAGACGTAGGTGTCCCAGGTCTGTCTTATCTAGTACAAGAGCATCGTAGCAGGACTTTTGTAGCAGAGCCTGGGTAAAACTACACCGAGTCCTAAGAGGCTCCACGCACTGTGTGAACATGAGGACTGAGGGTGGCCCTGGAGGCAGGACAGTTGTGTCCATGGTTTTGTAATCCTCTGGGTCTTCCACAGCTCCGCGAAGGGCTCATTGAAGTGCTTGTCCATCCAACTCAGAAAGAACAAAGATAGTGCCAAAATCCTTTACAATGCTAGTTCACAAATTCTCGGGACATATTGTAAAAAAAGCAGTCAAGAGGAAGCCCTGTACCTTACCAGCTTACAGCCAACATGTGGCATGGTTACCAGCTTACAGCCAACATGTGGCATGGGGACTCCATCACATATAAGATGCATATATTGCAAAATTCAAACAAAACAAGTAGGCAGAGACTCACCCAATTGCTGTTTCAAACAAATGGCACATATAATATTACTAAAATTGTCACACAAATGGGAAAGTCACAATTCTTAAAGAATAAGTCACAGTCATTTTCATAGAAACATTCCAAAGACATTTTTCTTAAGAGAGAACTGTCACCTGAGAAAATTTCAACCTGCTTCCCCAGATGTATTGGTGTAACAGCAGTCACTAAAAAGGTCAAAAAATCCTTTTATAATGAAAGCATTATTATGCTTTCTCTGCCTTTAAGTATTGTGGGACAATTTTAGTGAAACTTGTAATAGTTTTTGCAATAAAAGAATAGAACAGAAAATATTAGAGCAGTAGTTCAAAAGATTGTAAGCTAAGTACAGAAAATGGCTTTGTTGTTATTTTATCTGTTATGTTCAATGTAGGTTCCATGGTGGGATATGTTCATTTATTTTCTTTTAATCTGTTTGCTGCATCATCAGTCCTTGCTATCAACTGTTCTCTGATAACAAATTTTTCCAATATATTCTTCTACAAATCCAAGAAACGGTAGTGCAGTTAGATTCTTGTTATTAACTACGATAAAGTGGAAAAATAGCATGTTTAGAGCATGTAGCTCTAAAACATTATCTTTTGTATTTGTCCTCAGACCAAAATTTGTGTTTGCTTTACAGAAAATAAGAACTATGAGTAAGAGTAACTTTTTTAGGCAACAGGCAGAACTAATATTTTTCAAGTTATACTTACAAGTCAGACTTGCAAGAGACAGGCAATTGTTTAGTTTGGCATATTAGACAGGCGAGTCTTTGAAAAACTTGTTCACTGAGGAAATGTTCCATTTCCTCAACATAAAACATCGCTCAATATTTCTTGACTGAAAGGATCATGGAAGTAAGCTAAATGCAAAACATAGTGCCATTTAAGAATCTCCAGTTTGTGTGAAATTCTCACATCCATTGTGTGAAATTCTCACATCCATTACACTTTAAATTTATTTTTAATATATGTATGTAATAGGAAAAACATTTTCTGAATTAAAAAAATTATAAACGATGAAAGTAATCTTATTGAATGAGAGATGAGTTTTACAGTTACATCACACAATGCACACACAATGTGAAAATCCTCATGAAGAGGTTTTAAGATATGACATATAAAAATACAAATTTTGAATTAAATTATAAATTAAATTATACTATGAATTCTGTTTTTATAATTTGCTTTTATATGGTGACATTATTAATCTAACTTTGGGTCTAATTCAAATATCCAATCTCTTCTTGAAACGTCACATTGTCTATCTGTTCTACTTAATTAAGGTAGTGGATAAGATGTTGTGTGAAGAAAACAAAGTTAAAGGAATTTAACTTGCCATTCGTATCACCAGTTAAGGACATAACAACATGAGAAGCAAATGAAAAATTAGCAAAACTGGCTTAAAGAAATTACTTTTGTTTTAGGTTTTACATAAATAGCCTTACACAAAACCTAATAGTGCTTCTTCGGTCCTTCAGGTTTGGTTTCCAGTGATCAAGATAGCATAGTAGTCTTCAATCATATATGAACATGCATACTTTAAGATGCAGAAAAAGATATCTTAAAGTCCTTTTTGATTTAAACTATTCCGAATGAATTACCAGCATTTCTCCAAATTATTTCAGACAGCAGATACATTTAAACCTGCCTCACTTCAGCAATGATCATGCGTTACTGCAGTTTTCATATCAAAATGCTCCAGCTTCATCAGCAACAGATGAATTCTTTAATTTCTTTATTAATTCAAACGATTTTTTTCATTTTTTTGTAAGTTCTGAGATTTTTTTTCAGCAATATTGGCTCCATCTATGTTCTATAAAATTATAATCAATCTCTATTATTGTCATGAAAATGGTATTTGTCACTTTGCTGAGAAAAAAATAATCAATACGTCTTGCAGGGCAGAACAGCCATTTAATGCAGTGAATTGATGCCTGTTAGAGAAATTTAGCTTGCCAGCAGTATGGGACAAGCTAATAGAAAAGCAGAAAATTCACTGAAGGCTGACAGATGAATATACAGGCATGCCACAAAAATTAATATTTGGGCATTTTGTATAGCCTGTCATTTCATATGCTGAGGAGAAAATAGATTTCGACAAGCAAATCCCTAAGGAAATCCTTTTGTTTTTTAAAAGACAAAAGATAAAAGCATGTACAAAAAGAAATTCTTCACTGTAATACTTTTGAATTTATATATATTTCTGAAAAATACGTATTCCTGAAATATTCTTCCACCCTTAACATGTATTGCTTCAGACACGCTACTGAATATCAGAACAAGGCTGCACTGAGTGATACAAAGTCTCTAAGGTAATACAGAATTCTTGATCCTTCTGGAGAACACAACAGCATAATAGGCAAATCAGCATCACTTCAAAAATTAGTAAATAATCCGCATAATGACATTGTTCAGAAAGTGTTCTTCTAAAACATTAAAAGAAATAAAAACAAAATTGTTGTAACTAACATGTCGAATGAAATCTAGTCCTGCTCTCCATTACAAATATAATATTCTCAAAAGAACTACTAGAATTATTTGAACCTTATTAATCAAAAGTTACACTGTTAGAATGATCCTGCTTCTGTCTACTGCCATCTTCAGAGCTGTCAAAGCACTCCTCCTTCCAATTATGCACTTTCTATCGTTCACTTGCTCTACAATAAGCCTATAATCTGTTTAATTCCCTTGTTTGGCTGGTTTAATAAACAATGCTTTTAAGTTGCAGGGCTAGAAAAACCCCACATCCAAAAACTGGCTTGCAATTATCCATCCTGGCAGGAAGCCTGTCACAAAGGTGCTTGCAGAAGCATTACGCTGGCTACAGAACGAAGAAAGATTGTGCAACATCATGGACTTCTGCAAGGCCACAACTTCACCTGGCAAGTGGCGCATCTGAAAATGTCCCTGTGGAAAGTTGTACAGGACTGGTTATCCTCCCCTTCTAATTTGCTGTACTTTGGGATGAGTTTAGGATGGGCCACTCTCAGCCTTCCCAATCTCTCAAGGAAGCCCTTGATTTTTTATCATGGAGGTTTTTATGTAACTCAGCTAGGACAAATTCTTATGCGAGTGCTTTAATAAAAATGAGGTCTGACAAGAATGTGAAGAAAAGCTGTGTCTTTTCTGTAATCCAGTCTAAGAAATCCTTCTCTCAACCTCCTAATACTGGATTGGATGAATGTGAGAAGGGCATCTTCAACAACCTTCCTGAGGCTCCCAATAAACAGGAACAACATAAATCCTAAAACCTAAAGTATTTACCATGTCACAGAGCAGCGAAAACATCCTTACTGCCTGAAGAGGTAACTAGCCAATTGCTCATGGTAAAATAGCAACATACTTTAAGTCCAAATACCAGCCAAATGAGCATATTCTATGAGTGCTATTTGGGAAAGAGAAGCAATATTTTTCACCACATGCAAAATAGCATTCCCAGGAAAAAGGCTAAACATTGGCTTCTGAAAATGGCTTCTAAAGAAACCAATATACCTAAATAGCTTCTGAAGAGCCCGATACTCTTCTTCAAACACAGAAGAACAGAAGGGGCATAATCCATCAAAAGCAGCAGAGTGAAGTGGGGGAATTTAACACCTCTTTGCCCCTAATCCCTTACAAAACTAAAATAAGAAAACACAACAGAAGTCTAAGCAATACAAGGTGGATATTGTGGAAAATCTGTATCTCATACTGTCTTCATGATTCTGTCATGAATTTAAAAATATCTGTGTGAATTAGAGCTCTATGCTGCCACTATTGCAATCAATCCCAGCTACAGTCCTGCTAAAAAAGAACCATTTCACAGCCATTAGAAACTCAAAGTATTTCCAAAAACAAAGCATTTAACCTATTGTTGTTCTGCTTTATAAAAGAATTTTACCTTCGCCTGATAATATTTTGACTCAGTTTCTTTCTAGAGCAGAATCTAAGTTAGACAATAATGGAAAATAAGCTCCAACTGAAATGCTACAGCTGAATTTAATTTGTAAGTCTACTAGCATGCAAACAGCAATAACATTTAAAAAAAATTGCATTCTTAAAATAAAATGAAAGTCAAATTCAGGAATTTGACAACACTAGCATATGTGTCCCCAAAAGGCAACTATGTGTTTTTTATTTCACAAGTGAGTTTTACCTGTTATCGTAGATTATACGAACAGGCAACTGGCAAGAATGACAGAAATTGTTTTTACACGACACTAACAACATTTATATTTATGTTTTTTAAGAGCTTCCTCAGTATTTGTAACTTACAGTAGAGCTTTTGGGGATTTTTAACTCATACTAGAAAAGCTAAAGGGTTATTACAGAAGATGATAGAGTGTTAGTGTAGGTAGTTCAAAAGAGAAAATACTGTGATCTGCACTGTCATAGCTGACATTTGTCACCTTTGTTACATGTGGTGAGAAAATGAACACATATGTTACTCCCTGGAAAATACCTGTGAATTTTAGGCAGAAGTGCAAGGCACCGATCTCTGCAAATGCAAGTCTTCCCAGATTTAGGAGCATTCTTAGGACTTGCCACATTGCTTTTTTTCCATTTGAATGTTACAATTCATCTGTTTCATGATCCCTTGTGAAGATATGACAAAAATATCAGTAGTAAGTATGAATACTGAGGAAAATATTCCCATTGAATTATCTTTGACCTTTCTGAGATAATTTGTATAAGACTGATGATGAATATGAATAGGATTGAAACCACAGTCCTACTGAGAAAAAGGTTAGAAAGTATTTTCCCAGTTAAACTCTCCCATAATAGCTTACTGGCAAGGAGACACAAATGAGAACCCGTTGCATAGATAAAAATAAGATAAGCTTTAACTGAACTTGATAAATTTTCCAATGGATATCCTTCAGTCATTTCAATAGCCAGACAGAGATTTTTTCTACTACACTACTACAGAACAGACTGAAGAACAACAGTACTGGCAAAGAAATATTTTCCTTTGTTAATCTTCTCTGCAGTAACTAAGTGATAATTAAATCATGGAAACAATGTTTTTAGCACTTATTATAAATGCAAATACTCTCTGTAGGAATTATGATTATTTTAAAGTTCTTTTCCTCATTCTTCCATCAGAACTTTAACATAGGCATTTTTTTCTTTGAAATATTAAAGATTTTCAGTTTCTTGGTGAATATTCTTCTCCAATACTTATTTAATAAAAAATATTAGGGAATTATTGTAAATTCACCAGAATTCATAAAAATCATTCATTGGCATAAACAGTACAAGAAAAAAAGGCTGAAGAGAAACACTACAATGCAGCCAAAATAAAGGAATTTAAGTCTAGCATCTGGTTTAATTTACCATGAACACCAATCATGACCATTAAATAAGGGATAAATTGTGAAATTCAGTTTGCTACTATGATATACTTTAGCATCAGCAGAACCACTTTGCTTTAATACAGATGGAAAAAAAAAGCTATTAAAAATACCAAGTAGTAGATATCATCTTAATATCACATTTTACCAAAGACCAAATAATAGTTCATAACTGGTAATTATTCAATCACTACTACCTTAGTTTGAATTTTGATTTCTGTAATGTAATGCTTTATACAATACAGCTTCTCCTCTGAGTCACACATTCATATTTATAAATAAACCTAACGGATCAGCAGACATAATTCATACTGTACTGAATAAAAATCTAAAATGAATATAATCTTCTAATTCCATTAAAAAATCCTTAGAACATGTTGCCTAATGACCTTTAAATATTACTCATGTGTAGTGCTCTAATCACAGCTACAGACAATAAAAGGTAGAAGTGACAAGATTAGGTAGAATTGCAGACAAGCACTGGAGAGCAATCAAAAAAAAAAGGTAGAAAGCAGACAAAGTTCCACCTCAAGCTTCTCATCTATTTTAAAGGACTTCAAAACTTCTTTGTTGTTGTTTTGCTCAGGCCTGCAGTTTCCTGCTGGTTTGTACTTATGCTCAAATTAAGTCAAGGAAAGTAGTCCGCTTCCAAGGAGGCCAGGGGAAACAACACCACCTACACTGCAGAGCAGAACTCCAGAGCAGTCTGTGCTTTTCCCACAGTCGGTAGGATCTCCATTCCTCATAGAGCTCATGGCTAACACAGACAGTCAACTGGGTTTTCCTAGAGCTCCCTGCTTTGCTTCTGATCTTCATAAGTCTCTGTGACAACTTTCATTGCGATGGGGAACATAAAAAATGTTCTCATCCTTACTGGAGAAAGAGGTCATGGGGCAGCAACATCAGTCTTTATATAGTCAGTGTTATAGACTGATTCCTGGGGCTGCAAGACTAAGACTTAATCCACCTGCCTCAGATGTCACCACAGAGGGTATCAAAATGGGGAAAAAAGAAATGAAAGAACAGCTATATCTAAGAAGATAAATTATTTCAAGTCTTTGCAGGGAATCTGATGTAACTAATGCTGACATCACCCACAGTGAAGCCAAAAGACTTTACACTGAACGCACTGAGAAGTAGCAAAGTAGTAGACAGGGATGTACAAAGTGAACAGTTTGTTTCTAGTTTGGTCAGCAGAGAGTTCCTCAATTTAATTCTTGCTGCCCAGATGGGAAATACAAAGCAGGTCAAATTTCTTCCTTACTCCAGCAACAACAAAACGAACTGTTAGATCTTATTTTTGATATTTCCTTTGTGTTTCTAAAGGAGTTTTGTTAGTAATAGGTTTCCTTAAAGCTTTTCCCATTCCTCATCAGTAACATTTCTGCTGCAGAAGCTCTCTGTAGTTTGAAGACTAAGAAAAGGCAATACAAAGAGGTAAAACCATCATCACATTATTATTTGGCTATTGGTGCTTGTTGAGTAAACAAAAGGACATGATAGGCATAAAAGATAACATCTTTCATTCTATCTACTCGTTCAGTTTCAAGATGATTCCAGATCCTAACTCCCTCCTTAAAGATTAGGTTGCCAGATAAAATAACAGCTTAATAAATTCTTTCAACAAAAATTTTGCTTTATGTACTACTGGTCAAATACTGAAGTTATTTTTGGTGTGTGTGGTCCAAAAGCAAGCTGCTAGAAGCCATTCTCTTGAAACGAACAAAAAATACACTGTATTCTCAAGCTTCAGATCTGCATTCTTTACAAAAATAGTTTTGCATTGGTAAATTTTCATTAAGCAATTCTACCGGTTTTCAAGACTCTACAGGATAAGAGAAATTTTATCCAAGAGTCAAAAATTGCAACTAGTAGAGTATTTGTCCTGAAAGGCAAGAACTCTGTTGGCCACCTGCCATAGTTGATGGTGATGTTTGACACATGTTGCAGCTACATTGGTTTAACTACATGCTATGGGCAGGGAAGCTGATAAACAAGGAAAAAAAATTAATATCCTGAGATGTCAGCACTGATTGCACAAAGTAAATCCTCCAAGTCAATTAGAATCCCTGACAGCAGCTCAAAGGCACATGGCACTATGCTTAAACATCAGTGTTGCTCTAGAAATGCAAAGAAACATTAAGCCTAGCTAAACTCAAAAGTATTCTATAGATGTTATACTCAAGTGAATACAAAATCAAGCTAATATTTATAAGAATGTAAGTTATTGTTCTTTTAAGATGTAACGATACTACATGTCTTTAGACTATTAAAAACAGAACAAAACAATCTATTTTAAAGATGTTTCCTGTTAGAATACTCAAAGTAGAATTAAGGCTGTGAATTTATATTAGAAATAAAAATAAATATATTTTGAATAGACTAATAGCATTGGTTTCCTTCATTTTTCTCAACAGCAGCAATACTATCCATTTCTGTATGGACATGGTTATCTTAAATAGCTAACTAAAGTGCTAAAAGTTATATATCGCAAATAGAATGAAATCTTGTAATTATATTTTCATTTCAGTCAGTTCTTGATAGTATTGCCTTGCTAATGTGAAATTATACAATTCTAAAGTACTAAAAACTTCTTCTTTTAGAAGAAACCAAAAAGTAACATGAAAAAGTTAACAACTACTCTCTTTGTATTTCTTTAAAAGTCTGTCAGTCTTCTGCTCAGAACCCAAACTCAACTGTTTCTTTCTTTGCTGCTACATAGGCAAAAGAAGTTTAATTCACAGTTTGAGTCCTCAGTGCTTGCAAGAAGCCCACATGAGGACTTCTTCTTTTGTTTCGTTAATAATAGCAGCAGACAAGAGATGAGGTGGTCGTCAGAATCACAAGAAGAGCGCTTTCCTGTGTGTTATTCTGAATGAGGCTCAGCTCAAACTGGGAAAGCAAGAGAAAGGAGATAAAGACTGAGAAAATGGCAGAGACCAATTAGTCAGCGCAGTCTGTCAGAGCAACAGAGCATTAAGAAGCAAGAAGCTGTCTCACCACTGCACACTGAGCCACAGAAACAGCAGGTGCACAAATGTATATTTGGGCACATAATTCTAAACGACATTCCTCACAAAGAAAATAAAGGGAAGGAAGCTACCTTTTGTGTAATGTTGTTGAACAAATCATATCAAAAAAAAAAAGTGCTAATCACCAAGGAGGCATCTGATTAAGATCTTGCAACTGCAATACTAGCATACATGGAACATGTAAAAAGACAACCAAGAGAAGGAATACCTGTAAAAGGACAAATATGGATGCCAAGAAAAGCATTAATTTGTTTATCCAATCACATAATGGTCTTATCACAGCACTATCTGCTTGCCAAAATAGTTAAAATATCAGTAATAATAATATAATAAAGTACATGTGGCAAAATCCTTCTATTAGTTTCTATTAGTTCTTCCAATAGCTCAATATCTGCTTGGTTTCCTACTCTCAGTCACATCAAAAGTTGCCTTTCTCTGCAAAGTTATTAAAAGCTTACTGGACTTAGATTGACCTTCCTTTATCTCTTAACAAAGCCAGTTTTAATCCAGCTTTGACTGCACAAAATGCCAGTTTACTTCTGCCACATATAGCATATATAGCACATCAGCTGAGCTTCTTCAGAAGTTTTCTTGTTTATCTGATGCTATTCTGCAAAGTAATGAAGGAAGGTGGCACTGTAGATGACAGAGGTACGTATTATCTCCCACCCTTCTTTAAGGAATAGGATTGACTCCTGAATATATTCCACTCAGAAAGCACATTTGTTTTTGACTTGTGTATCACAGAGTGAAACTAAACTAATTTTATACAAAGTTACTAATGCAGTATAAACACAGAAAAAAATACACCTATTATAAAACTCTTTCTAAAATGTATTCCTCTATATAGATATGTATGTATGAAACTTTTCCTCTATGTGTACCTCTTCCTATACATTCTCTGTTCTCTACATATATATCCTCCACAGGGAATTCTTAATTTCCACTTGTGCTCAAAGGAAATCATTTGAATAGGGGCTTTGAGACATACTTGCCCTGTATTTAGCATAAGACAGGAAAATATATGCAGTGTATTTGATACATTGAAGTCAAAAATAGTTGCAGGTGATGGGGAAGGGGAAATAATGTCAAAATGAGGAAAAAAACATTTTCAAAAGCTTGAAGTAGTTCAATTTATGGATGCTAAATACATCAGATGATAGCAACCATTATGCACTTTCAAAGGCTTGCCTTTACATAGTGCTTTAGTTTTTAAAAGTTGGCCTATTAGGGTTTTAAATGACTTAAAAAATATTCTACACTACTTCACAGAAGTTTGGACCGAGGCAGTTAAAAGAGAAAGATCATCTTACATCCATGGCTGACTCGGAAATTAATTTAAACATCAAATATATGCAAAAAAATACACATACATATTTAAATCACTCTTTCAAAATATCAGGACATCTGTCTTGTAGGAGTTATTGCTCCTGGTGAAAATACTCACAGCAGAATAGAGACTTTTGATAATTAATTGAGTCAAAACAGGCCTACGTATCACAAACAACACAAAATAAAACCCTTTCTTAGATCTGCCTGCTATGTTTTGGTGTTGTTTTTGTTCTAAAACAACAAGGCATTCCCAAGGTGGTACCCTGCTAATCTGAAATCTCTCCAGTGACTTTTGATCATAATGTCGTAAGTGCATCAGTAATGTTATTTCCAAATTCAAAATTTTTCCTAAGCTTACTGCAGGCAAAAAAAAGTGGTACCTCTCATGATTAATATAGGATTAAAACGCATCTCACAAGCACATTTACCAGCATGCAAAGAAGTGCACCACCCGTGATTAACGGAGTAGAAATTAGTATTCTCACATGGTGCGTCATTGCGCACTTGCAAGAAATAATACCAAATAATTCAATAAAGCAGTAATTAAAAACCTGCCTTAATTCTCCTGGTACTGCTGCAAACGTGCTCCCCCAGCCTCACAGCTGAGCACGGAGAACTCAGCTGCCTGCCCTACGCTGCACAGAAACAATCCACCCACCACTGACTCCTGCTGCTTCATAGGGGATCCAATTACTGATATCATTCTGACACTAGAGATTAGCTGATTGCCATTTCAGTGTGCTTACAAAATCTTATGTGTCACAGGAGGCCCTTTACTTGTTTCTGTAAGACAAACAGTATTTTTTTTTTCTAAATCTATTAAAAACCCACTAGAATATATTCTCTGTCATGTGTGTAGTGATTCAGCCCCACTCTATTGGACTCAAAGTGAATTCCTGCTCAAAAAATTGCTGTAGCACTGGTGTGTGGTGACAGCAGCAGCAAAGATACACAATATAATTGTGCTGTTCAGTTGGGCTTTTCAAAAAAGAGACTTAGAAGGAGGAGGAGCCATACATGTCAGTGTTTCCATACTCAGAAACACTGATCTATTGAAAATCCAAGATAACAATTAATTTTTCCGTAATTAAAAATATTGATAGACTTTGCATTGATCTTTTCTTATCAAATCTAAGAGCATGCTGGAACAAGCATTTGTGAATAGTGTTTTGATTTCTGCTAAAAGGTGTTTTTCTCATCTTGGGTGTTGATTTAGGGCTGCATAACAATTAGTCAAATTCTCAGTTAGCATGCAATGAAAATATATGAGTGGGGATTGTAATACTGTTTTCCCATTCCAGTTATTGAATAGAATTAAAAAAGAACTGGAAGGACAAACCACAAGAAAGACAAATTGATCTCTAAGCAAGAAAGGTCAGGTGCTGAGAAGACAGGAAGAAAGAATGATGAGCAAGAAACATCTCTGTTTTCTTATGCCCAGCAATGACATTCTTACAAGCAGACATCCTAATGACTGCTGATTATTCAAGTGTCTAGACCATATGAGATACCAAAAATACCTTTTTAAACGCTCTACTGAACTTTACTATCTGTTCTAGAAAACAATGTCTTCATGAGCTAATGTGGCCATACACATTATGGCCACATTATATGGCCAATACACATTCTATTACTTACATACCATAGGATTTTACGATAAATAAGACTTTCTCCAAAGAACAAAGACTTAAATTGATGTGGGAAATGATGGGATGCAATGCAGACTCAGAATAAAAGACACTTCTACTAACTTACACTCCTATATCCCACCACCACCAGCAATAAGGGGCATTTTTAAAATTCCATTTTAATTGTTTTCATCAGATCTTTAAACACAAATGAAATGTAAGCTACCAATTTTTAAGGTTCTTCTATTTTGATGTAATTACACTACTTTTCTCAAATTAATAGAAAAAGACTTTATTCGCAGAAGCAATATTCTTATGTGATGTTTGTCATAAGGATTCTCCTGTTTGGAAATCCCAGATCTGTGACATTGGCAGACTGTGAGCAGTGCCACACATTGTTCCCTACTAATCAAAGCTACATAGCCTAAAGTCTCGGCATACCTAATTCAAAGTAGAAAGATACAGGTGAGATAACACATTCCAGGCAGGTTTGCCACTCTATGGCACTGAACATTTCCAGTCATTTATCAGCCATACAGTTGCTATTTGCTTTTTGTGCTCTGTACTTGAAAACATGACAGCCTCTGGCAACAAAGAAAATGCAAAATTTGTTGGAAGAAAATAAATAAAACAAAACTCTTTCCTGTGGGCCAACTCAAAGTCTCACCTCATCATCTTGAGACATCAGGGATTCTGTGTTGTCTCTGTTTTTATTAATAATGCAGTAACAGTCTTTCAACCACTCTTTCTGAAGAGGTGCTTTTACTTTGGTGGTGATGTGAGTCATGTGATTACCTCACTCATCTAGAGTCAAAGGCTAAAAACTGATAGAGGTTCTCATTATCAACTGGTCTATAATTTGGCACCTAGAGGAGTACTAATAAATGGATGTTTATCCACTCAATGAGGAATTTCATTTCACTCTCCACCCCGGAAATCATTACCTGCACAATAGAGACAAGCAACAAAAATTCACAATGTAATAAACTATTACAGGCTTCCTGCCTATACTACATCTTAAAACAATTTGCTGTAGCCACCAGCTGTAAACTAACTATAATCCACAACATGAGAAAAGAACTCTGTTGACATGCTTGTATTGAAATAAGTGATATTTCCATCTCTTAAGAGCAGAGGAGATACAAACACTATTTATATATAAAATGTATAAATGTAGCTGTAAAAGATATTTACTTAATATTCCAGATAAAGAGTTTCTGCTGTTCTCAGTATTGTTTTCCTTGGCTTTCCTTTCCTAGGAAAATGTCATTTGAGTGGCTTTAAATACAAAGCTGATGATTGGCTTGTTCACATAATTGAAATTTGAAATATATTTCCTGTCTTTTTGAAAAAGTCTTACATGTTCTATGGTATAAGTAATAGGGTAAAATATTGTTCAGTTAATGTGGAATACCATTTACATTTGTAAAGCATCTTCTCAGCAAGAGAAAACTAAATCCAAAGAAATGTGACTTTTAGCACAATATCCTGTCAAAAATACAGTGCCTAACTCACCGTAGTGAAATATATTTGGACATAGGGAGAAATGAAAATACTTGCGAATCAAAGAACTTTGAAAATGGTACACAGCCAAAGCTTTTTTTGTGAAATGTATTATAATGGTCTGAAATACGAAGATCAACAAAGTTTCAAGCAAAACCACTGCAGTATCTTAATGATTTAGTTTCTAATCAGTGCTATATTTCTAAAAACATTAAAAGAGTAATTATTTTCTTTACATACTGTGGCGATATTGCAATATAGAAATCTAGTATTATCTAGTCCATTATTGATATCAGTTAAGTAGCTGTGCAGTCATCCTGTGACCCTATGCAACAAAATACAGCAAGAAGTAGTCATTAAAGAGCAACTGAAAAGTCACACAGATTTGTATACAATAATTCAAAAGCAGTTAATAGAGACAATTTGTATGTTATGTTGCTTCTAGGTTGCTTAAGCCTTGAACATACTACCTGGCCAAAATTTAAGAATGAGATCAGGAGATCACTCCTAATGATTTTAAGCAAATGACTCAGTGCTCCTTGATATCTCATATTCATTCATCCATTATAATTAGTAATTTAATGTGTCTGTTGTTTCTTATTACACTAAGTGACTCACCTAATGTTAGACAGACAAAATATTCTCACAGTCCAACACAGATTTTGTTCATGTTGTCAACACATAAAGAAAACTGTGAGAAGTACACAAATAAATCTCTCTAGCCTAAGGAAAGAAATTTCATATAAATTGTATCTAGAAGTATATTTGCTTATTTTTAAGGAAATATCAGTTTACTTTCCTAAAATCTACCAAGATGATAATTTACAGTAGGTTTTCTTAAGCTGTAAGAAATTAAAGACCATTAAAAGGAATACACAGCTTCAGAGAGGCTGTAGTAAAAATGGAGTTCTTATCCCAGAAGATACTAATTTTGCACGAGGTGAAAAGCCTTCAAAAATCTGAGCAATTTCCAACTCATGCACCCATTGACTCCTCCTGTCCTGTTTTTAGGTTCAGATTACTAACAGTTGCCTTATGTCATTATTAGATATGGATACAATAAAAATATTAACTAGATAGCTCTCTCCATTCACCAGAGGACAGTGTTCTCTACTGCTCTTACACAGTAAAGTTCATAGCTGTTGTCATTCTCAGAGCACTACCACTAAAGAACATGTTTTTCCTGCACAAAATTGAGAGCTCCATCTGCATCAAAACTTGCATTTCCAGAAAAAAAATAAAGTGTGGAAGAGCTTTAGAGAGAAGGGGAGGAGGTTTTGTGTGTTTGGTTTGCATTTATTTCACTAAAAGAATAGTGGATTTCAGTCTCCACTATGAAACATACAACTGTTATTGACCATAAAACTGCAAATAAAGGCTTCAAAAGCCTGAGTTCCTCTAATAGCCTGAGTTCCTCTACCTTAGAAACCAGAACTCCTGAATGACACTGGAATTGTCAGAGTTTATTCTTCCAAATCTGAGATTGGATTTTTACTTACTACAACTTAATGAATGTATTCCCTTATTTGACTACTTCTGATACTGGACTAAAAAGTCAGATAAGCTGAAGGACATATGGAAAGGGACAGCAGCAAAGAGGAAAGAGTAAAACATATTATGCCTTAGCATTTGTTCTTGCGTGATAGCTGGAGTGTGGGGTTTTCCTCTAAGATTTGCTCTAAGACTTTCACAAACATCAACAGGGAGGAGGAAAAAGATATATATTTTTAAAACAAATTTCACACTAACTAATCATGCTGTGGCAAGAGGGAAGTTGCCTTCCCATCTGCCAAGAGGGAGGAAGAAACAAAATTTCAAACTTTTCACATTAACTGTACACATTTTAAAAGTGTATGCTCTGTAGAAGGCAAGAGCTGACATTTATTTTGTATAATATGGCATGTCTTGAGGGTAATTGTCACTGGAATATTCTTCCCTTGCTACATGTCAAACAGTAATTTAAAATCAATAATGAGTCATGTTCCCCACATTTTTCACACACCTGTGTTAAATCCTGGAGGGACTTGCTCCACTCTGCACAACGCTCTCCTGGGATGCGGGAGCAGCCTCCCTGCAGCCATCCTGCACAGCGCAGGCTCAGCACGGATGGTCGATGGATGGTTCAATACATTCTTGGACTCTGCAGAGCAAAAGCACAACGTGAAGAAGATAATCTCTGCTAACTTTGCTGCTCAGATCAAGAGAAATAGATAGTATAAAGGTTGTTTTCCCAAAATATATGTGACATCTTAGTTTGAAACTACACAATTGGAGTTATTTTGTGACAAGCCTGGTGCTCAGGCATGACAGAAATAAACCCTCAAGAAGATCCATTCTGCCAAATACACTTAGACTCACATTAAAGCCTTGAATTGATAGTCCCACGATTAATTTTTCACAGATAGAACACAGTTTCCTTTCAAATGCATTATAAATTAAGATTTTCTTCACTTTAGAGACAAATTAGGTCTTTAACAGTCTCTACAGTTTACCTTATGCTGAGACATTGCCAAGAATTTCAGACTTAATCAAAAGTGTCACACTTATGAGAAAAAAGCTTACTATTACTCTCTGAAAACAAACCTTAGAAGATCTTCCTGTCTTGCCTCTCTTCTCCTGAAACACTACTCAAACAGTAGTTTCTAAGTTCAGAATTGCCTCTTTCAGAGGGGCTGCCTCTCCAGTGATTTCCACCTAAGATGTACATATCTGTAAGTTATTAGCACCTTTCAAATTGAGATGTGAAATGTCCATCTCATACATTAACAAGTATTTGAGTGAAGAAGGATGCAGTTCTAATATACTTATAGACCAGACAGTTGTATACCTAATTATTATATACAACTATATTCATATGACTATATATATATATTGTCAGCATATTAAAACAGTATAGCATCTTCAATGAAACAAAACCTATGGCCATTCCCTACTCTTGGTTTCTGATGTCCCAAATCACCACTACTAAAGTTGTAACTGCAGGGATCAGATCGGCTTTAGTTCCTCTCTGGATCTTGTTCTGTATATTCTGCATTATGAAGCAAAGTTCAATTATTCCCTTTTTGCTCCACCTGAAACTTTCTCCCATTTCAGGAGAAAAAGTCTGCTAATTTCCTTTGCACAGGCAGGAGAACAGATCTTAAGCCCTGCTCTTCTCATAATGGAAAGCCTTCTCTGGCTGCAGAAGATACCACAGGATAGCAGTGCCATGATATTAAATACTAGCTAGCCAAATAAGATGAATGACAGGACTTTCAAGAGAACCAGCTCTTGCATGCTTTACTACTGAAGATGTTCAATCAAATACAATCTCAATGTTATATGAAACTACGTATGTGGCAAACTCTACTAGTTAAGTAATCCACTCCACTCACCTGTTAAAACTCAGGGCTAAGAAAACTTATTTTCCCAAGCAAACACATTTTTTTTAAGAGTTTCAGAAGTGAAGAGATTACTGTGAGGAAATGTTTGGCTTCATCTGTGGATTCATCCTGGTAGAACAAGGGTGTATAAAACTGCTAAGTGAAATCACGAACTTGCACTGGCCTTTGTAGCTTGCCGCCTCCACTCACGGAAGA